>RJWT010003367.1:0-36690 GCA_004365215.1 Cuniculus paca | reverse complement strand
GGTCTCGCTATGGTGTTCAGGCTGGCCTTGAGCTCACTTTGTAGCCCAGGCTGGTCTCGAACTCACACTGTCTCAGCCTCCCGAGTGTTGGGATTACAGGTGTGAGCCACCATGCCTGGCTAAATTTTCAGGATTTTAAGTCTTTTTCTGGTTGTCTTGTTTTCTGATTGTCTTATTTTCATGGAAATATGGTACTCTGTATAACAAAAGATAAACTCAAGTCACCTGTAGAAAAATAGATGAACCTTGAGACCATAATGTGGAGTAAAATGAATCAGATCCACAAGCTTAAATATCACATGGTTTCTTTTATATGAGAAACCCAAAATATAAATAAAGAGCAAAATAAAAGGTAAATAAAAGAAAGTAGAGAGACAGTTTTCCAATGGGAAGGGGATCAAAAGATGGAGAGGAAGGGGATAAGAAGAATTGAAGATGTGTTACATCTGTGAACCACTTCCCCACAAGGAGTATAAACACTGTGTACTACAAGCATGTCCAAAAAAAAAAGACCAGATGTCATGTTGAAGTCCCCAAAAGGAATTAGATCCACCAAATGGCTACAGAAGAAATAAATCCCCAGGATGAGAATGAGTCCAGGAACCCTCAGAAGCATACAGGTTGGCCTCTGAGTAGGTCTGAGGCATGAACTGTGTGAATTTGGCCTTGTTCTGAATGCCAGTGAGGCCACCGGCATGCAAGGGGTATTGCAGTAGCTGGCTTTTGTGCTGGAAGGCCGATTTAAGAGGAGGAGGCATTGTAAGGAGAAGAGTAACTAGATTCTGTGGGGAAGACTAGGTCACTTAGCAAGACTTGAACAGCAGAGCCCAGGTTGGTACTTGGAGGAACAAGTTTCTTGTTTGTTCTCTAAGTTTTAGTGCTCTCACATGTGATCAGGCTAAGGCTGTCAGCCACAGGTTTATTTCTCATGCATGTGACATGTCTGTTGTGGGTGAGTCACAGGTCATCTTCATTCCAGGATCAGACTGACAAAGTGCCCTGGTCTTGAGTATGGCAGTCTTATGCCTGATGGACAAACAAGACCAGGAATTACAAGCAAGTTCTTCAACCTTTTCCTCTGATGTCCCATGTCATTGTGTTGACATTTCGTTAGCCAGAGAGGTCATAGGTCAGTCCTCATGTTCAGCAGGAAGGTTTAATCTTCCCTCTGAAAAAGGAAGTGGGTAATCATGAACAATTCTACAACCTACCACAGTGGCCACCAACTTTGACAATTGGGAAATCACTAGTGACCCTCAGAAAAGAGTTGGGTTCTTATAATGATGGCTATAATTTACTGTTTACATACTATATTCCACATGCTGTACTAAGCGCTTTACCTTTATTATCTAATTTAATCCTTTACATTACAGATGAGGAAAAATAGGTTTAGAAAGATTAAATACTGTCTTAAATTCATACAACTCTCAAGTGGTAAAGAATATATTTAGGTTAGTTGTCTTTGACTACCAGGCCAATATTTTAATCTCTGAAGATTATTGGCTAATATTAGCTCTTCGGAGAAAGTTTAATAGAGGAAGAATGCTTAAAAGGAAATCAGGGGCTGGGAATTTAGCTCAGTGGTGTAAGTGCCTGCCTGGCAAGCACAAGGTCGTGAGTTTGATCCTTGGTATCAAAAAAAAAAAAAAAGTCCTTTCTCTGATTGATGTGCTTTGAAATTTTGTTGTACTACTTCTTCTTCTTCTTCTTCTTCTTCTTCTTCTTCTTCTTCTTCTTCTTCTTCTTCTTCTTCTTCTTCTTCTTCTTTTCTTCTCCTCCTTCTCCTTCTCCTCTTTCTTTCTTTCTTATCTTTGAGTAAAATGAATTTAAAAAAAAAAGAAAAAAGAGATCAGGGTTGTGGGAAGATATTTTCAGGATCGGACAGGCTGAGTCAGAAAGCAGGGGAAAAGTTTCTGAGGGAGGAGGGAGTATTAATGCTAGAATATTCCAGACAGATGAAAAGTAAAATACTTTAGCTCTTGATTTGTGTAAATATGAACTAATTGTTTTGTCGACTATTTTGAGAATTTAGATAGCTACCTAGTTGAGGTAATTAACAGGTAGGAAGAGTTGAAGGCAGGTATTACTTGATGTCAGAATTTTCCTCTTATGACTAATGGATATAAAGTACAAAAATTATAATAAAAAATTAAGACACTACATAAAAAAGAATGGAGTTCTGGTGTGTGTGTGTGTGTGTGTGTGTGTGTGTGTGTGTATGCGCGCTGGGGATTGAACTCAGGGCTTCATGCATGCTAGCCAAGCGCTCTACCTCAGAGCCATACCACCAGCCCAAAGACTTCATTATAAAATATACAAATTCTGTTTCCTGAAGATGCCACACCCAAAGAGTATGCAGATATTATAAGCATTCGTGAGGTAAGACAAAGTGCCATAGTACTTATTAGTTGTTGGGATAGTTCTTATAATTTGACACTAGCCACACCCTCTGACCTAGACATCCTGAGGTTGCCACTATGGAGGTGGTTTTAATTATTATTCAGGTTTACTTAAGCATCAGTAGTGAAGATCATGCATACACTGTGTGTAATAGAATCTATAAATACATGTCCTTCACCTCATTGTGGGATATTTTTTCTATGCCCTCCTTAGAAGGGAGGCTACCTTAGAAGAAATTCATACAGTTTTAGAGTTGTTAATAAGGATGAGAAGGCAGGATAAAAACTGCACGTTTTATTCCAAATATTGAACTCTCTGAAATCAAGTTAATTTGGGCTAGTATTTGGAAACAATTAAGTTGGTCCTTGTAGTCAACATTACCAGCAAAAGAAGTCTTTTTTTTTAAATTTACTTCTGACAGGAGAATGACCTAAATATAGGTCATAGAGTCAGCCCTTTTTTTTTCTTCCATTTTTGTCTTTACTTGAGTAACATCAGGGTACAGGGTATTACCCAAAAAAGTGTTAGAATAAAGAAGTCATTGCTTTCAATTATGATCTAGTCACAAGCAAGAATCAGTGTAAGCAGGGCTGATACCACTGTTTGACAACATACATCACTGACATTGCAGCAGGGCTGGCTGGGGTGTGTAAGGGTTTCAGTGGAAATAATAACTACTAATATCTGGGTAAAGGAGAGCCATTTGAGATTTGGGAGTTTGGATTACAAATAACATGTCCTGATACTGTCTCTGGCTTAGTTGTTCAAGCTGGCTAACATGAGAAATGAATAATGAGCATGAATGAGTGATTTTCGTGTGGTTGTTTTAGTTGTGTGAAAGCATTCTTTAATAAATTTCTACTCAAGTGAATTGATAATGAGCATGCGTCAAATTCTATTTAACACAAGTGGAAATAAACTCCTCACATGAGGATGGAGACTATTTAGTGCTTGCTATAGGCAAGGGAGGCAGTCACCATTCCTTGAGTTTAGCGGACTCAAAGGCAGTAGGGAAGAGAGGCCTTTTTGGGAGATGGCTCTGCTACGTTCTGATTAAAGGTGTTGGAGCTGCAGGTAGGCTAATGAAAGGTTATGTAGTTGTTTGGGGGAACATATTTGGCTTTCTTCAGGTTATTCTGGTACAAGGAAGCTGAGAGGCTAAGGCTAAAATTGGAAAGTTGGCAGCTTTTTGAGTAAATCTTATTCTGAACTGATCATTGTAGAGGTTGTGATTTGATTCATGTGGATGAGAGTTTTATCATATGTGGTCTAGCTTTTGTCTATTTGGACAGTATGTCTGTAATTCATTAAGAGAGAGCCAACAGAATAATAGAACAAATTCCATGAGGCTACAAGAAACGGATTTATATACACTCCTGAGAGAAAGTGGTGTTTATTACAACTGCTAAATTGATACAAAATGTACAAGTTTCTCAGGATGATGCAGTCTTAACCCTTGGGATTATTTTTTGTACTAGATCCCACTCTATTTTCCTCATTACATTTTATCACTTTCCTACCAGTAAATCTCTGACTTTATCAGGATTTGAAGCTTCTGGGTCCTAAATAATGATAATTTCAGCAAGGTTATATTTCCTGAAGGTTATCAAATGACCATCATATAGGTTTTTGCCAGACAAAGGCAAGGCAAGGGGCATCATAATTCCTGACTTGAAATTATACTATAAAGTTACTGTGATAA
The DNA here is from genome assembly GCA_004365215.1 of Cuniculus paca. Taxonomy (NCBI): domain Eukaryota; kingdom Metazoa; phylum Chordata; class Mammalia; order Rodentia; family Cuniculidae; genus Cuniculus; species Cuniculus paca. The sequence goes on along the minus strand of RJWT010003367.1, from coordinate 32,588 downwards.
AAACAGCGTGGTATGGGGTGGGGGACAGACATGAGGATCAATGGAACAGAATAAAAGATGCAGAAACAACTGCAGACACACTATGCTACCTTATCTTTGACAAAGGTGCCAAACACATTCACTGGAAGAAAGATGGCCTCTTTAATAAATGGTGCTGGAAAAACTGGCTCTGCACATGCTGAAGATTAAAGTTGGACCCATATCCTTCACCATGCACTAAACTAAATTTGAAGTGGATCAAAGGTATAAATATTAAAACAAAAACATTAAATCTGCTGGAAGATAGAATAGTTAAAACTCTTGAAGACATTGGGGTAAGCAAAAACTTTGTGAATAAAACCCTGATTGCACAAAACTGTCACAAAGAATCAACAACTGGGATCTCATCTGATTAAAAAACTTTTTCACATCAAGAGAAACCAACAACAGAATGAAGAGACAACCCACAATGTGGGAAAAATGTTTTCCAGCTATTATGGAGAGCATATAAAGAACTCAAAAAATGCAGACCTCCCAAGTTTAAAGACCCAATCTAAAAATGGGCATCTGAGATGAATACGCACTTCTCAGATGAAGAAATACAAATAGCAAGTAAATATATGAAAAAATGTTCAACATCACTGGTCATTCAAGAGATGCAAATTAAAACAAACTGAGATTCCATCTCACCCTGGGAAGAATGACTATTTTCGAGAAATCGAGCAATAACAAACGCTGGAGGAGCTGTGAGGAAAAAAGGAACCCTCCTCCACTGTTGGTGGGAGTGCAGATTGGTGCAACCACTATAAAAAGCAGTGTGGAGATTCCTCAAAAAACTACGATTGGAGGTTCCATTGGACCCACGTATTCCTCTTCTAGGTAGATTCCCAGAAGAATTAAAAATATTGTACCACAGCAATATATGTATACCCCTCTTCAAAGCAGCACAATTCGTAATAGCTAAATTTTGGAAACAACTCAAATGTCCATCAGCTACAGAATGGATAAAAAAAGATGTGGTCTTTTTACACAATGGAGTACTACTCAGTCATAAAGGATAAACTGGAGACTTATATATAAACAGATGAAACGAGACCATACTCATAAGTGAAATAAACCAGACTCACATGTGTAAACATCATATTGTCTCCCTAGTGTGAGAAACTGAAAGAGTAAAAAGGACAAAATGTACAACAGATATTGTAAAATGGGAAGAAACTGCTCAAAAGGAAAAAGAAACTGGGATGGAGGAAAAGAAAAAGAAGAAAAAAGCAAAAAAAATATATATATATATACACACAAGATAGTTAAGATAGTTATACTATTAATTTCTCTTAGTTCATTGAAAAAAAAGGAATGGTGGTGCACACCTATAATTATAGCACTTGGGAAACTGAGGCAGGTGGATGGTTGCAAGTTCAAGACCAGCCTGGGCTACAAAGTGAGCTCAAGGCCAGCCTGAATTGCATAGTGAGACCCTTTCTCAAAAAAAAAGAAAGATTTGTGCTAATATTGTTTGGACAATTAAATGCCTATACCTCATACTCGGAGTAACTAATTTAAAGATAACAATACGCAATGTATTAACCATTGTTACTGTTATTATCTTGTTTTGAAATTTTGTTTTATTTTTCTTTTTAAAATAAAATAAAACAAAAGGTTGCCACCCAGGAAGGTGCACTCCTGGAAGTCCAGCATTAAAGAGGATGAGGGAGGAATATTACTGCAAAGTCCAGAGCAGCCTGAGGTGACTTCAAAGCCAGCCTGAACTACACAGGGAGACCCTGTCTCAAAAAAAAAAAAAAAGCCACATATCTTTTGCCATTATTTCCAAATATTTTATTTGAGACAGGGTTTCACTATACAGTTCAGGTTGGCCTGGAACTCACTTTGTAGCCCAGACTGGCCTTGAATTTGCAGTAAGCCTCCTCCTGCCTCAGCCTCCCCGAGTGCTGGGATTACAGGCGTGCCCCACCACGGCCTATTTCCAAGTTTTGATAAAAAAAATTCAGGTGTTATCTCATTTCATCTCAATCACATTCCCATGCGAGTAGTCTATTGTGGTGAAATTATAGACCCCTTTCCGGATAAGAAAACATAGATTAAGTAATTTAAGGAGGAACCAGTAGGAATTAAAGGACAGCTACAGACAGTTGAGCAGTGGCTAGGTTGCCGCGTTAGGTTCTGAGAGTCAGAAAGGAGCACTGCAAGGGACCGCAAGGCCAATGACTGTTTCTTTTGCATTGTTTCCACCCGTTAATGATGCTACTGAGACAGCTCACAGGTGGGGACAGAGCCCTGGTTGCAGTTCAGACCCCGGACTCCATGTCACGATTTCACGATTTCCCTTTGCTTGCCTTACTGGTTTTTTGTTTTGTTTTCCTTTGTTTTCTTCACTTGTAAAAGAGCTGGGATGTTTTCTGAAGTTAAAGGGCTGGTTTTATTTAACATAAAGTCACAAAATAAATGTTGAAAGATTGAATTACCACACGGTTTAGATTACGGAGTTCGTCAAGTTTGAGTCTCTGCAAAGAAGGGTGTTTTCCATTTTCATCAGCGCGAGTCACCCGACACCTCCCATCTGGGTCGGGTGCTCCGCTCTGCAGCGAGACACCCTCCGCTGTCATGGAGACCGAGGACGCCGGGGCCGTCCCCGCCCCCACCCGAGAGGCCTCAGGCCTGACACACGATGACGCATGCGCGTTCTCGGCGGCGAGGGGGCCGCGGTGGCTGACGGGACTGAGCGTCTCGCCGCCAGATCAGGAAGTGGCGGGCGGAGCCAGGGGCCGGGGTGCTCTCTGTGCCGCCGGCGTCTGTAGCGAGACCCGGACCTGGCGGGTCAGCGCTGGGCGGGCAAGCGGGGGCGCTGACGAGGAACAGGAAGCGGTAGCCGTGCGGGCGTGGGCAGCCGGCCAAGGAGGAGGAGGCGCGGGAAGGCGGCGGCGGCAGCGGCGGCGGGGGGTCGCGAGAGGTCGCCCGCCTCGCTCAGGTACGGGCTGCGGCCGCCGGCGGAGGGCGCGGAGCGGGGCCGGGAGTCCTCGGCCTGGGTCGCGTCGTCTCCGGTCCCCGAGGGGAGGAGCGCGCTCTTCATCCCGCTGGAGACTGGGGCTGGCGCTCTTTAAACCCAGCACTTCAGCGCGCCAACTGTTTCCTTGCGAGCATTGTCTTTTTAGGCCGGAGTTTCCTGGAGCAAACTTTGGGGGGGAAAAGAGGTAAAATTCCTAGTCCGGGAGCTGAGTGTCGCTGGCGAAACGTGTGAGTAGTTTGGACGTCCACGGTGTCCCGCTGCGGGCCGTGATTGAGGGACTGACGCCTGGACTGGTTTTTCAGCTGCCTTTTGGAGATGTAGTTTGTAATGATTCCTAACTTTAATCAAAGTAGTCGTTTTCAATAAAATCTTAAGACGTTTTTCCAAAGCAGGTGTGAGATCTGCGATCTCTTCTGAATTTCTTAAGAGGCAAGCAGCCTCTCTCCTCAGCTCCAGGCTATTCATAGAAGTGCGCTTAGGTGCCAGTGGCACCTCTGGGGCTCCGGCTGGGAAAGACGCAAAAGAGAAAAAGTAGAAAGGCGGGCAGTGGAGTTGGGGAAGAGATCCGTGGGCTGCGGAGCCCAAGATTGTAGCTTTGTCTCAATATCCATTCACAGAGGAACACGCCAGCTGTCTGAGTTGTGGGAGGTGCTTTATTTAAAAAAAAAAAGTAAAATACACACGGAGATGTGACCTGTTTACGGCACAGGTCAGTACTGAGATGTGGAACTTAGTAGTCTGTTGAGTGTTCTCTTCGAAAAAGGAGAAGTTAGGTGGAGTGTGGGACATGGAAACACATTGTTAGAACTGCTCGAGGTGCGGCTGAACATTCTTGCACCACACAGGTGGCCTTTGTTTTAAATAACTTTGCTTGCTTTCTCTGTCTTGGGTGAGGAGCGCTTGACTTAGGAGTCATGATTTCCTGGTTTTTCCAACTGTATGACCTTAACCGTACCACTTCATTTCAGATTTCACTTTTTAAACCAGTAGTAACACTAGTATCTATTATCTTAGAGAGTTGTGAAGCACAAATACTGTAAGCATTCAGGTTTTTGTAAACTGTAGAACTTTTAATGTCTTAAAGTCGTTATTAAAATTCCGAATTAATTATCTGCCTTTTCAAGGTGTAGCAGACAGAAATGTTTCCTGCTTTGGAGTTTATAATCTGCGTGTTTCCACCATCTTCTGAATTGTGATTTTTACCTTGTCCTCACACTTTCCGTCTTTCCAATGCTGTTTGTTTCCTACTTTCCTCAAGCTGGAATTAATCATTCTGTTTCTTATCAGATCTAGTTTAAAATAGTACCACTAAAATTAACATGCTTGTATGGTTTTAATATTTAAAAATCATTTTCATTGGTATTTTGTTTTTACGGGGCAGGTGTCAATAGCATTGGTATTGTCCTCATCTTACTTACAATGAAATTAAATTTAGGAGTTGCCTAGGCATATGGCTGGCTAACCGTTAGGAATTAAAATCAAGAAAAGGCAGGTCAAATCACAGTCCAAGGACTTTTCACTCCTTAAACTGAAATTCATACTGATTGTTCCTTATCAGTGCATGTATTTTTTAACTTTTAGTGCCCCAATTCACATTTACTCATTATTTTTATTTTTTTTGAGACAGGCTGTCCCCATGCAGCTGGCCTTGAACTCACTATGTAGCCCAGGCTGGCCTTGAACACACAGCAGTCCCCCGCGCTCAGCCTGCCAAGTGCTGGGATTACTGGTGTGGACCACTACTCACAGCCCTATTCATTGTGTTTTAAAAAAGGTTTTCCACACTTTCTTGTTCTCCTTGCTTGAAGACAAGGATTGATTTTCTAGAAGCTTTCAAAGCTTAGAGCAGAAGTGCCTAACAGAAGACATTTGTTTATGAAAGGCTTGTGAAATCAGTAATATGGATAGTGCGATTTAAAGGTGATATTAAACAAATATTTGTTGATGTATTCTGTGCTTAAAGACTTTTCCATTTTACAGGTGGAAGCAGTTATGACTTTTATTTTACCATAGTGTGAAAGTAACACACATTCAGTAGAAATTGTACTTGAAGGGCTGGGGATACAGCTCAGTGACACAGCGCCTGCCTGCCTGGCCAGAGTGAGGCCCTGAGTTTGATTGTTGGTACCAAAAAAAAGAAAAAAGAAATTGTACTTGAGATTTTTATCCTTTCCTGGGCTAGGGACGTGTGGTATTGTACTTTCTGATGATGCTGGACAAAAGCAGTGGCCTTCAGCCAGCCACAAATCATGAGGGGAAATAGCTGATAATCAACAGTGGGCTCTGTTGCTAAGCTGTGCTTAGTAGGTTAGGTGTACTAAATATGTTTTCAATTTAGGGTGGGCTTATCAGCTGTAACAACCTTGTAAGTCAAGGAATGACATTATAACATACTCTTCTTTCCCTCTGCTTAACATCAACCTCAAGCTCGTCAAATTCGTTCATATAGTCAGTTTGAGTTCTTCGTGCACCCTTGTTAGGGTACAAGCAGAGTTCAGAAATGATTATTATTATTATTATTATTATTTTTAGCTTTTTGATTCACTTGTAACTTGCCGGTTCTTTGAATTTCCTTAAGACAGAGTTTTAGAATTGGGCGGGGTGGGGGGATTAAGAGGTTACTTAGTCCCACTCTCCAAATCCGAAATTTTCTGTATACATTTTTATAAAATAATAGCCCAGTCTCTTCAATAAACGATTGAGAGTTCACTAGTTTTTAAAATACACCATTTCATTTATAAGCAATTCTGATAAAAAAATTTTTTTTTTGCAGTGAATTTAAAATTGCCACTTACTATTTCTGCCCTGTAGTCCTGATGTTGTTTCTAGGGCAGTGTTGTCTAGTGGAAATATAATGTGAGCTTCAGATGTGAGCCACACTAATTAAAAATTTTCTGGTAGTTATCTTTAATTGGTGAAATTTTCATATTGAATCTGCTATATGAAATATCAACATTAATATAAAGTATCTCACTAAAGTTTTCTTTCTACTAACTCTTTGAAATCTGATGTATGTTTCCTACTTAAAGTACATCTCAATTCTAACTAGCAGTGATTTAGATACTTAATAGGTACATGTGGTTACTGTATTGGACAGCATAGTTCTAGAACTTTTTACTACTTCCTAGCCCATTACTTGGCACATAACAAGCATTATTTTTTGAGTGAATGAATAAATGAGTAAAACAAATAAATGGTAAAGAATAATAACAGGTAATTTTGGGGAAGTAAGGATTCAGCATCCAGGGTTGAGTGGCTTGAATCTGTGTTAAAGGATACTTTTGGACTGGGATGTAGCTCAGTGGTAGTGTTTGCCTAGCATGTGTGAGGCCCTAGGTTCAATTCCTAGCATTGCAGGAAAAGTGAATTTGTGTTACTTAATAATTACATGTATTTATTTTTATGATTGCAGCATTATGGATCCAAGTCTACTAAGAGAACGAGAACTGTTCAAAAAAAGAGCCCTTTCCACTCCTGTGGTAGAAAAACGTTCAGTACCTTCTGAGTCATCATCATCATCAACATCATCATCGAAGAAGAAGAAAGCAAAGGTAGAACATGGAGGATCATCAGGGTCTAAACAAAATTCTGGTTAGTAAAATTGTTTAGGGTTGTTTGGTTTTTATTTTTCAGGAAATCTTTTAGTAAGGGTTCATACTGGTTTTTTTTGTTTTGTTTTGTTTTTTGAAACGATTTCACCGTGTAGTTCTGCCTGACTTTGGATTCCCTGTGTAGCCCAGGCTGGCCTCATTGTTTTTCTTTTTCATCTCTTTGGGACGGGGTCTCACTGCAGTTCAGGCTGGCCTTGAGCTCACTTTGTAGCCCAGGCTGCTCTCGAACTCGAAACGATCCTCCTGCCTCAGCCTCCCGAGTGCTGAGATTACAGGCGTGAGCCACCACGCCCAGCTCTATGGTGGAAGTTTAAAAAATACAGTATGTATATCTTGTTTTCATGACTTTTGGCTTCTCCTCAACTTTAAATGACCAGGAAAGGCGAATGTTTTGAATCAGTTTGGTACATTGAGGCAGCCAAAGGATCATTTTCAGAACTGAATCCAAAAGTGGGATAATTATATTTGAAGCAAGAGGGAAGTGTTTTGAGGGGGATTATGGTACTGTGTCTTTTAATGATTACAATTTAAGTATTCACTGTATTTTTTTATTACATTTTGTGTATTTGCAACTATTTTGTCCAACCTTGTGCTTGTTTGCATTTTTTAAATATCTTTTGATAAAGAAAAGTTTTTTTAAATTGTGATGAAAATCAACTTACTCTTTTTTTTTTTTTTTTTTTTTGGTTTGAAACAGGGTTTAACTCATTATGTAATTCAGACTGGCTTTGAGCTCATTGTGTAGCCCAGACTGGCCTCTAGCTTGTGGCAATCCTCCTGCCTCAGCCTCCTGAGTAGCCCAGCTTTGATTTACTGGGTTTTTTTTCCCCTTTTACTGTATCACTTATGTTCTTAGTGTCATATCAAAGATCTTTACTGAATTCAAGGTCATGAATGTTTAATTCCATGTTTTCTAAGTGTTTTATAGTTTCAGGTCTTTACATTTAGGCCTGTAACAGGTATAAGTTGATTTTTGTGTGTGGTGTAATTTAAGAGCCTACATTCAAAATGAATTTCTTGAATTCAGATTTGGGGATGGCAGCGCGCAATGTATGTACCATTGTTACCCCCTGATTGAAGTGCTTTGAAATTTTGTTGTAGTGTTTTTTCTTCTTTTTCTATTTATCTTTGAATAAAATGGATTTAAAAAAAAAATTCTTGAATTCAGTGAATTCAAAGTGAATTCATGCCTATATGTTAAAGCTCAAATATATTATGTGGATCTAAATGAAGGAGCTACAACTATAGCTCAGTTTTCCCAGCACCATTTCTGGGAAAACTGTCTTTTCCCCATTGGATTACACTGGTCCAATCTTAAAGTATCTGTTGACCACAGATGAAGGAATTTCTCTGGCGTATCAGCTGACTTATACCAGTACCTACTTGTTTGATTGCGGTAGCATTGTAGTTAAATATCGAGATGAAGAGGTATGAATCCACAGGTGGGAAATGTGATGCAAGGGCCGAGTGCCTGAGATGGAGCTGTGCATGTGTGAGCGCCCAGGGTTTGAGCTTCAGCACCACCAAAAGAATAAATAAAGTGTAAGTCCAGCTAGCTAGCTAGCTTGCTGGTTACTTGCTCGCTTCCTTTCTTCCCTCTTTCCATGATTATTTTGGTTTTTGTGCATCCTTCGCATTTCCACATAAATTTTCAGTTCAGTTTGTCAAATAACATCTGCAAAAAAAGTCAGCTGGGATTTTGAGAGGGATTAGATTGAATCTGTACATCAACATAGGGGAGGATTACCTTCTTAATATTAAGGCCTGGTGTGTTGGTACACACCTGTAGTCCCAGCGTTCTGGGAGGTTGAGACAAAGAGGATCCCGAGTGTGAGCCCAGCCTGAGCAACTTTGTGATTTAGTGAGACTCTGGTCTCAGAAAGGGGCTGGGGATATATCTGAGTGCAAAGGCCCATAAGCTGGGCATGATGGCACATGCCTGTAATACCAGCACTTAAAGGCTGAGGCAGGAGGAGGATTATTCCAGGGCAGTCCTGCCTCAGAGACCGACTTGGACTACATAGCGAGAACCTGTCTCACAAAACCAGAAAAAAGAAAGAAAGAAGCAAACAGACAAACACAAGTAACAAACATTTGGGAGAAGTCACTAGTGTAGGCATTTGGGTTGAGCATTCCTTGTGGGTCTGTAGGATAGTTTCTTACAGATGTTTTCAAATTTTCTTTTATTTCTTGAGTTAATTTTGGTACTTTGTGTCTTTTTCAGTTTCATTTCATTATCTACATTGTCTATAAAGTTTTTCAGAGTATTCTCTTTCCTGATTTTAGGAATTAGTGGGGTTTTTGTTTGCTTCTTAGTTTTTTTTTTTTTTTTTTTGTCTTTTTGGGATAGTCTTGCTATGCAGTTCACACTGGCCTTCAACTCACTTTGTAGCCCAGTCTGGTCTTGAACTCCCAAGGATCCTCCTGCCTCAGCCCCTCAGCCTCTCGAATGCTGTCATTTCAGGTGTGCCCCACCACACCTGGCTTTGTTTCTTAATCTTGTTTTGACAGTTTTGTTGATCTTTTTTTGTTGTCCTCATCTTTTCAAATGACAAACTTTTCATTGGTTTTTCTGTTTTTATTTTTTAATTTCATTTATTTCTACTTCAATATTTTCTTCCTTTTGTTTACTTTGGGTTTAGTTTGCCCATAAACTATTATCTTTTATATTTTTCTTTTTTTATTTTTTGAGACAGGGTCTCCCTATATAGTTCAGGTTGGCTTTGAACTCACTATATAGCCCAGCATGGCAATCCTTCTGTCTCAGCCTCTGAGTGCTGGGATTACAGGTGTGTGCTACCATACCCGGTTTAAACTATTGTCTTTTAAATCACAAGGTCAGTGCAACATAATTTCCAACCAAAATTACTTAGCTACCAAATAAAGTAACAATAGTAATTTTTATTACTGATGTCATCTTGTTAGATGTCCTTTAAGCTACTTTATTAATACCTGTTAAAAGAGCTAATTGATCGAATTAGCCCTATCATTGTGTATTAATTTTGTCTTTCATTCCAAAGAAGTTTACATTGAATTACATCAAAATTTTAAAAACTTGTTTTTTGAGACAGGGTCTTACGATGTAGTTTAGCCTGGCCTTGAACTCATGTGTAGCCCAGGTTGGCCTTGAACAGTCTTCCTACCTCAGCCTCCAGGCATTACAAGCATGTACCACCATGCTGGCTGTGTTAAACATTAATGCAGAGCCATTCTGAGGTTTAGTCTCTTTAATCTGCTCGGGAATCTTTTATGTCTTTTTTTTTTTAAATAGTTTTGATTGTGTGTAATGGGTAGGAATTTCATCTTCTGCATGAACAAACAGTAGATCCCATGCAACAGCTGTGAGCACGTGCGTAGGACTGGCTTTGATTGGTCAGGCTTATCCCTAGAAACAGTCAGGTTAGGGTAAGGTCTATTGTGGTAACAATCCCAAAGTCTCAGTGTCCTAAAACAACAAAGGGTGGTTTCCTTTCATTGCACGTTGTGGTCGGTTGGTTGGGGTCAGTTCCTTATAGTTACTTGGGACTTAGTAACAGCCAGCTTTGTGACATGTCTCCTATGTCTTCCTGATTTAGCATCTTTCATGTTCTTCATACAGCAGGCAGTGGTTTTTCTAATCTGACTGTCATTCTCTGCTTAAGCTCTCATTGTTTTTGGGATAAAGTCTATCTCGTGTTGCAGCCTCCAAGGGCTACCTCACCTGTCCTCTCCTTCACTCACTGTTCTTGTTCTTTGTCTTAGTGATACAGTAACTCGTCACTTGTCTAGTGTGTTTTATTTTTTTGTCTCTTGGCTTTTGCTCATATTATTTCCTCTTCCTGGAGCCTTCTTTTTTCTTTTTATCCCCCTCCTTTCCTTTGGCTAACTCCTATTTTTTTTAGTTTCAGTTTAGAAATCTTACTATACTAGTGACCACTAAGATAGTACACTTCAAGACCCCCAGGTGAATGCCTGAAACTGGATAGTACTGAACCCTAAATTTGATTTTTCCTATTCTTACTTGTGATACAGTTTATGAGTTAGGCACAACAAGAGATTTAACAACTACAATAGTAAGTTAGAACAGCATACTGTTGTAAGAGTTATATGAATGTAGTCGCTTACTTTCTCAAGATATCTTATTGTACTACACTCTTCTTGTGATGATAGATCATGTAATACCTGTGATGAGATGCCATGAAATGAGATCAATGACATAGGCACTGTGAAATAGTGTTAGGTTACAACCTAAGGTTACCAGAACACACACCTGTGATTCCACAACGTCTCAACCTAGACAGCTAGCTAATAAGTGACTAACATGGTAGGTGGCATAAACAGTGTTGATACATTGGATTATGAGATAAATTCCTGAGCTGGGATGGAGAGTAGATCAGGGAGATTTTATCATGTTACCCAGAACAGTTGGCCATTTAAAACTTAAGAATTGTCTGTTTCTGGAATCTTTTATTTAATCTTTTAGGATCATAGGCATCTGAAACTATGGAGAGCAAAACCATGGATAAGGGGGAGTATTATACTCTCATTCTTCAGCCTGGATTCAGTGCTTAATCTCTGGGTTCTCATAGCACTAAATACCCACTGACAAAGCTCCTGTGAAACACTACTGTAATAATGAGTACTTTTTGCCATTGTACGCTTGGTAACTGGCCTAATCTTTCACAGGTGATAAGCACTCAATATGTATTGAGTGGCCAAATAAATTACAGACTAGGTTGGAGAAAAGTTGATAGTGTACATTATCAAAGAATTTAGTTATTAAAGGGCCCATCTGTGGTGAGGACCCCACCCATAATGAAGATGTGGGTGTTTGTTTTAGGTTTTTTATTTTTTGCTCCTTAAATAAAAATATGGAATACTTCATCAAGTTACATGTAATCCTTGTGCAGGGGCCATGGTAATCTCTGTATCATTCCAGTTTTACTATATGTGCTGTCAAAGGAAGCATGAAGATGTGGCTTTGACAGTGTTCGGAGTAATTCTCAGTTACCAAAGAATTTTGTGTATATATTTAAGTTTCAGAAGTTCTCTGAAAGTTGGTTATATCATATGCATTTGTTTTTGCTAGAATTATAAAAGAAAAATACTTAATGGAAAAGTGATTTCAGACTTCATTATGGAGTTTTCTTTTTTAGAGATGGTTTCATTATGTATTCTGGGCTGGCCTTAAACTTACTCTATAGCCCTGACTGGCCATGAATGTATGGAGATCTTCCTGCCTCAGCCTCCCAAGTGCTGAGATTTAATTAGGGATCTTTAAAATGAAAATAATAGATCTCTGTTCCCCTCTCTTCACTACTTGGTTATTTATTGCAAAAAGGAAGAAAAAAACAAACACAAAAAACCCGTTCCATCAGTAATGGAGATAAAGAAAGAGTTCTTTACAGTCCCCCTAGCACTTTCTCCTCCCATACAGTTCTCTTCACATGTCAGCTGTTTTAAAATTTTTCCATATTTGTTTTCAGGCTTTACTTATATGTATGTAAATTTATAACAGTATCTGTAATTTTATTAAAAGTTTTATATTCTGAATTTTTCACTTCACATACTCAATGTTTTTCTGTTTTGTCATAGGATTCAGTAGTTTTTTAATAATCCATTAACGATTTAAAGGTTTAGGTTTTTTGTGTATAATTTTGAATTATGCCATAAACATTTTTGTTTGTACTATGTGCTTTTTTCTTTTGGACTAATTTTGCAGATTCAGTTTCCAAGAGTGTCGTCTGATCTAAGGGAGTGTAGTGGTTAAGAGCATACTTTGTTTTGCTTCAGGGGTTATAGCAAGATAGTATTAATGTGAAATCTATACAGCCCTTGGAATTTCAGGAAACAAACCTTTCACACTTCTGTTTTTAAATTAAAAATTTGTGGACTGGGCTTGAATTCAGGACCTCACGCTAAAGTACATCTTCAAATGTTTTTTTCTTTTGAGATAGCGTTTTGCTGAGCTGCCCAGTGTGACCTCAAACTCCTGATCTCGTCTCACCATCCTACTTCGGTGGGCATACAGCTCAGGAGAACTGACATGTTTCTTTGACTCTAATAGCTTATTTTTACTTGTTTTGCAGTCTTTTTTTTTTTTTTCTTTTTTTTGCAGCACCGGGGATTGAACTCGACCTTGCACCTGCCAGGCAGGCTCTTAGGCCGCTGAGCTAGATCCCTGGCCTTCACTTTGCAGTCCTCTACATTTAGTATCTTAGTCCTTAACAGAGTGGATGTGAGAGGTAAAATGAAAGAATAAGCTCAAGAATTGCAATTCGGGTGTGTAATAGTAAGTTTTGGTTTGAAAATAGTCTGGGCTTTTTCTAGATCATGTATTTCTTACTAAACAGCAGGTCAGTTGGATGATTTTATGCAGGTGTGTACTTGTGTCCTGTCTGATTGTTTTGAGACTTGTTTTTTTGTTTTTGTCTCTTTTTGTGACAGCGTTTCACGCTGCAGTTCAGGCTGGCTTTGAACTCATTTTGTAGCCCAGGCTGGCCTTGAACTCTCAGCGATCCTCCTGCCTCAGCCTCCTGAGTGCTGGGATTACAGGTGTGTGCCACCACGCCTGGCATTTTATTTTGAGACTTTTTAGTAATTGCATAAAACTCAAATCATAAAATATGTCATCTTCAATAAATTAGAAAATATTGCTATATTGTACACTTAGGAACTTAAGTATTTTACTTTGGATTTAGAAACGGATTTACGATAGTATTTTTGTAGATGTATGCACTACTTTTTAGTTTATGTAAATTGTTGATGTGTAAATGATTTTAGCATCAGTAACCTTGATTATGTTTTCCAGTTTACCTTTTCCTGCTCAATATTGAGAACTAGTAATTTCATCGAGTTTTTGAAGTGTATTAAAGATATTGATAAATTCACATATAAAGTTTTACTGTATATTTAATGTAAGGTACACACATACCCACACAAAGTGCATATTTCACTTGTGTTTTCTTCTACTGAAAATCTTTTAATCATTCAGAGTCAGAATCAGCTTTGTAGGAACACTTGGCCTCAGGAAATTTTCTTTTTTTTTCAGAAGAGGCTGAAGTCTGCTTTTAAAGATTTTTGTGCCTGTTCTGGAGAGAGCTAGACCACTTCAGTGTCACGTTTTCTGATGTTGTCCATCATACTTCTAAGAGGGTTAGGTTCACTTTTCAAGTCTTTCACAGTTTTGTTTTTTGCACAGCAGCAGCAGTCAAGCACTTCATACAGGAAAGCTAGTACCACCAAAGACACCACGGTGAATATAAATAAAAGCAGGATAACAAAGCAGGCAGTGTTCCAGTTATCATGGAAAGGGTAGATTTTTTGTACTTGAAAACCAAGGTACTGATAGACAGAGGTAGTGGTTTCATTCCAGTGGCTGGAAGCCATTCTGAGAGATTCCACTTCTTGTGTTCTTTTGAATCTGCAAAAAGATAAAAAGGGAATGCATGTAACCAAAGTACAGGTTTGTTCCTTCCAATCTCAATCCTAAGAGTTCTTGGAAATTTACATAGGCAACATGAATTTCCCTTATTGTCTAGCAGAATTAGTGGTAGAATTTTATTTTTGAATTTTTTTGTATATTCCAAATATTTAAATAATTTTCATATATATCATTTGTTAGATAAATATTTGTGTTTAAGAGTCATATACGAAGATTAATTGCTAATGTAAGGGGACACAGGTGCCTGGATGGCTTTAAAACGTGACTAAAGCAATGGCAAATGAAGTGTTGTCTGCAAGGAGTCTTGGCATTTTAAGGTTGTGTTCTTCAGAGTGCCCTTGGAAAAGCTTTTGTGGCATCTCTTACCTGCTTGGTTCAGTGTATCTCTGCTTCCTGTTTCCACAACTTTAAACTTAAGTAACAGGTGATCCGAATCAGGAAATAGGGGGTTAAGCAAAAATAGTAGGGAAAAAAAGCCAAATGATAATTTTTAGAGCAAGGATAAAGTAAAATTTTAGGCTATGTTGCCTGTAAAGAACCTGAGACTTGAGATTGTTTGTTCTGTAGATAATAATCTTACGTTTCATATACCTAAAAGTGATGTATGGACACTAATATTTAAAAATACAAGTTTGGCCTTCGTAGGGTGATTAGTTATTATTACTTCCTTTCACATAATAAGTTGGTGAGGGGCTGGGGATTTAGCTCAACAGCTTAAACACTTGCCTGGTAAGCACGAGGTTGTGAGATCGATCCCCAGCACCAAAATAATAATAATAATAACAATAAGTTGGTGAGTTACACTTCAGTATTGTTGTATTAAATTTTGCTTGTGTTTACATGATACTTGTTAGACTTTAAATGAAAATTTAAGGATTGAAATTTGATAGTATAGAATAACAGTAATGAGGAACTAAATGAATTTGGATTTTGATCTTTTAAAGTGTATTTTAAGCTAATTTTTTAAGATTACAAAAGATCTACATACTTAGAAAATTTTAGAAATAAAGAGAAAAAGACAATTCTATTTTCTTAACTCATTGATTATCCTTTTGTATGTCTTTTCTCTTTTTGGTACTGGAAATTGGACCTAGGAATGCTTAGTTCCATCCCCAGCTATGTTTGTTTGTTTGTTTGTTTTTAGGTACAACAAATTGAACCCAAGGCCTTTGCATCTCTAGCCCCTAATTTTTTATTTTGCGACAAGGTATTGCTAAGTTACTAAGTTATCCGAACTGGGCTTCACTTGCAGTCTTCCTGCCTCAGCCTTCCAGAGTGCTGGTATTATTACAGTGGTACCTCAGTTCATGAACTCAATTCTGACCACGATTTCAGACAGAGCTGTTAAGAATGAATCTTTGAACTGGTGAGAATGAATCAAATTTCCCCATAAGGCTCAGCTTTGAACCTAACCATTGAATTTGATTCAGTTCCTGCCTGACTTGGTTCATGAACCAAGGAACCACTCACTGTATTTTGTTTTGAGACAGGAGCTTGCTAAGTTGCCTGGGCCAGCCTCGAACTTTAGATACTCCTACTTCAGTCTCCATAGCAGCTGGGATTATAGGCCTGTGCAACCCTACCCAACTGTATGCCTTTTCTTTACTGTTTATTTGTAAATATGCTTTTATTTGTCCTTACAAAAAAAATGCTTATTTATTGCCCACTCTGTACCAAATATTTTTCTAAATTCTAGGGGTATCTTTTGTGTAATCTGTTTCATGTAAAGAAAACATCATGGAGGGGCAACCCGCTCGGGACCCCTTCTGTCCCTCTGACAGAAGCTTTCTTTCTTTCTCCCAATAAATATATTCTGCTCTTAAAAAAAAAATCATGGTTTTCATACAGAAGTATGAGAATATGAGTTGAGTATGGTGATTCATGGCTGTAGTCAGCACTTTGGTAGGCTGAGGCAGGAGGATCATAGGCCCAAGCCTAGGGCAATTTGTGATCCTATCTCAAAATAAAAAAGAGGTGGGGATATAGCTCAGTGCAAAGGCCCTAGGTTTAAATCACAGTACTGAAGGGATTGTAGGGGAAAGTGTAATGAATGTCCATACACTTATAATACAACTTCATTTATCAACTCTTGGCTCCTGTGTACTTTCCACTTGCTTCCACTTTGTAGGACCAAGTCCAATACATTATTTGATCTAGAAATGATGTTTTTAAACATAAGCACAGTATTATTTTTATACTCAAAAATCATGACAGTTTAGTTGTTTATGTTTCCTTGTTTTTTATTATATTTGGGATTTTTTTTTTTGTACCGGTAATCAAACTCAGGACCTTGCACTTGCCAGGCAGCTACTGTGTCAGTGAGCTATATCCCTGGCCGTATATATTTAGGATTTTAAAACTTTGGGGTTGACCAGAAGTTTCCTTTAGGTCCCATCTGAGTCAGTAGCCCAATTCCCAGAGGTTATCCCTGTTGGGGCTCTATCACTATAGATTTGTTTCTCCTGTTCATGGAAATGGAGCCATACATAGCCCCTTGGTGTCTTTTTTTCAAATTAATATAAAGTTGGTAAAATTTGTCTGCATTGCATTATTGGTAGTTTATTTTTAGTTGCTGTGTAATATTCCATGGTTGGAACATACCACAATTTAAAAATTCCATTCTGTTTTTTTCTTCCTTTTGAAGGTTTTTAATTTTTTCTTAAGTTTATTGGTACATTTTAGACACACATGATCACATGTATTACAGAGAATTTGCACCTGTACATGATATGTCTTGATTCTTCTTTTTTATTCCCCTCCCCTCCAAACCCCTCTTCCCCTCCTTATTCGCAAAAGTTTTGTTTCCATTTTTTCCTCTTCTATTTTGTTTTCTATCTTTTTTGTTTGTTTTTTGTTTTCTATCTTAAATCAAGTTTACTTGAGAAATTGCTTCACCTGTGGTGGACTTTCTTATCTTCTTGCATTTTGAAGCTTAAAGTGATGAAGGGTTACATGTGTGTTGTCTTTTGGATGTGAGAATGCCTTCATGGTGCATAGTGACCTTCCCTCCATCTTCAAGTGAGGGAGAACAGACTTTTAATGGGCAGTAATTGAATTAATTAATTGCTTCTATTAGTTCAGGGATATATGGAAATACATAATGTGGAATATATGTCTGTCCCTTCTCATTACAGCATTTTCATACTGCATCTATACACTCAGTCTTTCACAATTACCTGCTTGTCCTTTGAATTTTCTCTTGAGCGCACATTCCTAGGGACAGCAGGGCTGCTGCCTTGTACAACTCCGGGGTACATCTTTGCACATTGTGCAGTGGGGACCATTTGCAGACTCAGTATGTTGTATAATGTAAATGTGCTGAACAGGCTGGCTGCCCATCTGATCTCTGCGTTCTGATCACCACTCACACAAATATTCAACTCACAGAAATGGACTCATGTGGAGACAAAAGTTAGTCCTTTTTCACTTGTCTTCCTTAATAGAGTGAAGGCACCAGAGAGCGCTTGTGTGCACACTCATCTTAAAAATGGTCAGTGATCAGAGCGCCTTGTAAGATTTTTAGCGCTGCTAAAATACAGATATTCCTGGGAGGGGTTGCATTTTTTATCAGTGTAACAGGGACAGAGTAGGACCTTGGGAAAATAGGAAACAGAGCCACTTGTGTGAGTGGGTAAAGAGCAGGAGAAATCATCTGAGGGTTTATCGAGTGGTAATTTTATCTGGGCTCATCTAGAGCTCCTTTCCCTCTTGGATTTATGGGAACTATTTCTTAGAGTTCATGTTAAGGCCTTTCAGGTTAACCTCTTTCTTTGGGTTTTCCCCTCTGGTGCTGGTGATTGAGCCCAGGTCATGTGGGTGCTAGGCAAAGCACTCTTAGTACTGAGCAACATCCCCAGCCCAGTCCTGTTTTGAAATGTATGGCAGGTTCTTTTGAAGGCTTCTAAATCTGGAGTGATAGGGAGAGAAAGGGGCATAAGGAGAAACAATCTGTATATTAGGCTTCTCAAATTAGTTTAATTTATACTATTAATGAATTTAATTTAAAATAATTGATTTAGATACCTCATTTACATAAATTTAAAGCCTCATCTGAAATGTTATTTCCATTCCATAATAAACTTGTTTTTTGCTTTTAGAAATTGTCTGTATAAATCTGTAACTTGTACCTGAATGCATGATTCTTAAGTTACTATTTTCTATTTTAATTTATTATGAGGAGACTTTTGTTTTGACTTTAAAATTAGGGGGAAGTAGTACAGACTAGTAAGAATTTACCATTTCAAAATGAAATTTTAGAATGATTAGAACATTGGCCTGTGGAATCTCATATACTATATTTTTGAGGTTCAAATCAATTGCTTACATGTTTTTGAGGTCCTCTTGCCCCTGAGATTTGAAGGGAGAAGGAAAGGGATGGCAGAAAGGCAGTCAGAAAGGGACACAGCTGGGTTCAGTTATTGGAGGTGAGCCATCCGTGAACTTGTTAAATTGATACAGTGTTTCCACAGAATCACAGGTAGCTCTGTCGTGATAGGGAAAGATGTTTGGGACATGTTAAGTGAAAAGAACAAGGTACAAGATAGTGTTTCTACACGTAAAAGGGGAAGTAATGCCTGAATTGCGTTGTCTGCACAAAAATCTTGTAATGATCTACAAGATGTTAATAACAATTAATGTGAGGATGGGTGGGAATGAGTAGGGGCACAGGGTATGTCTGAGACTTACCAGTTTATACCTTGTTACAGTTCTTTTGGTTTTTGAATAGCTTAAATTTATTATTACTTATAAAACTAAAATAATGCATTTTAAAAGGAAAGAAAAAAATGCTCTTGACTTTAGTTTTTTAAAGTTTGTGTTGTATTTCAATTTTTCAGAATTAGAATTAGTAAACTTTTTTTTTGTACTTAGCATTAAACCCAGGCCCTTGCACATACTGAGCACGCTACTGCTGAACTACATCCCCAGCTCTGTAAACACTCATTTTGATTAGATTGTACTTTCTTCACACATAAAAATGCAGAAAATTTTATGCTTGCAATGACTGTGGGATAGCAGTGTATGCCACCTCTAAAACCATCTGTATGCTTTGCTGAAAATTTCCAAACCATTAGCAAAAAGTGAGTATTTGTCAGGTTTATGTTGTAGATTGTGACGGTTTGCAGCTCTTTAGTATATTGATAACTGATGAGCCACTCAAAACATTCTTGTTTTAGTTAGTATCTGAGCTTATCTGAAAAAAAATAAACCCCATGATGGTCTATCATTTTCCACTTTAAACTTAGTATCATATATTCTTTCAAAATATAGAAGAGCTGTGGTAATTTTTTGAGTTAAATATAAGATGAAGACTGGTACTTCACAGGCATGGTTTATTTAGCACATGCCTGTGATCCCAGCAGGCTGGGAGGCTGAGGCAGGAGGATCACAAGTAGTCCAGATTCTACACATTTTAGCCAGACCTTGACTCACAATAAAAGTAAAATTTAAAAAAAGGACTAGGGATATAGCTTTGTGTTCAGTTGGCAGCAGTACCAACAGAACAAAACAAAACAAATAGTTCCTTTCATGGATTAAGCATGCAAAAAGAAATATACCGTTAGACTGTTCTCCCATTTTGAGACTATTATTTGAAACTAAAATGTAAGTTTATATCAAGCAAATGTTATAAACATGCATTATAGAAAGCAAGAGAAATGGTAAGGAGAAGAAATGTAAAAATAAATGTATCGTACTTTTTGAGGTCTTCCTTCTCCCTTTAAAAATTTTTATTATAGGAACAGGGAACTTTAAACCAAGTAACATTTTTTTATGTGTATTTTTGATGTTTCCTTCAGTTGTTTTTTCTCCTATTTCACGAGGTCCCAGTGGAATATTTATGGTAACAGGATGGAATTGTTCTGAAACCCTCGATTGCCAGATCAGAATAAAATTATGCTTTGCCTGTATTTATGGTAAAATCTATTGAATTCTCTGGTGCTTGTAAGCATAGCACTTGAAATGATCTGTTAATCATAACTTCAGAGCAATTTAAACTCTGTAACTCTCTGAGATAGGCCATGCCTCCAAGCCTGTTTTTCACTGTACTAACTATAGATACATTGACGTTAAATGTAAACTGGTGCGAGTGTTCAAACCATATGGGTGGTTGAGTTTCTGTCTGTTTGCCTGAACTTTAAGTTTTAAGTTAACTATTTAATTTGACATAATTACGCTATCTGGGATCTTTTGTTTTTGCCTTCCATACTTTGTATAGCAAATAGAAATGATTTCTAGGTAGTTAACCCCGTGTGTAGAGCCTGAGAGATCTAGTATCTGTTATAAGAACCTTTGGGTTGTGATTTTTCTTTTTTTTTTTAAATAATTAAAAACAGAAAAATCAAGAAACAAACCAAGTATCAAAAAACAACAAAAGCAAACGACAACAACAAACCATAGCAATATAGAATTTCAAAACAAGATGATATGAATTTAACAGTTGATATATTGCATATTGTTACCTTCAAAATAGTTGCTCAGGATGAACCTTTGGGTTTTGTAAGAGATAATCTACTCATGTTAGCTGAATGCTAAGAAATAGAAGGGACAAAACTTATGAAAAAACCCTTTAATGAGTATATATACTTAACAAGATAAAGGGTAGAAGTTGGATTTTTAGGTCAGTATGTATGATATGTAACCTGAATCTCTGACATCTATTAAATAGTGATATTTTCATGTTTGAATATTACAAAATTAGAAATTTGGTCAGTGCCGTATACTGATTTTGAATAGACATGAATGATTGTGCTGAGCTACGAAAATAAGCTTCTTTACCTGAAATTGCCCTCATTCTTTAAGCAATTCTTCTTAGGACATGATTATTTTAAAATGTAAAAAAGACTTCCTTTGTATTTGTTCTGAGGATCAATTTAAGAATAACTTCAATATTATATTTAAATGCTATAATATTATTTTTGTGGCTTATCAAAAATGAAAGGCTATCTTAAAATGTTTTTATTTAATTACAGTATGACATATAGTACAATAATATAAATTTCCCTGTGAGGAATTATTTTAATTAAAATGTTAGGGAAGTCTGACGCTCTCTATAAATTATCTCTTTGGTTGTTGTATAATATAGTTCACATAATGATAAATTTTATGGCCTTAATTTTAATATAAAAATCAAATATATTTCTTGGCATTTTCTGCATAAAGTCAAAAATAATTTTGAACTATTTTGTCTTTATTTATTAAAATACAGCAAACTTTGTGAGTAGCTACTTCATCAGCCAAGATAATTTGCACATACAATCAGAAAGCTTTAGCCCAGGACTTGCTTTTAGTCTAGATTTTTCTTTAAGAAAAATCCTTTGTTAAGACAGACCAAACTGCTGAAAGGAAATTGCTATGGGAAACTGAAATTAGCAAGTAGCTAGTTAATATCAAATGTTTTTGGTTTAAAGTCTGGATATAGATCATGTTCGTATAAAATGTAATGAATTTTCCATTAAGGCACAGATGGTAAGGGTGCTTATCAAATAGCACAAAGCAGTCTTCATATTTTTATAATAAAATTCTACCAAGCAATGGAAAGAATAATTGCTTTTTTAGGTATTTAGAAGGAACAAAGCTTTCTGGTTGATTATCATGCTAAAATATTTTTCTATTGTATCGTAAGGACATGGATTACCAAATAAAAAGATGGTATAAACCTACCTCTTGTTGGAAGGGGTGCTGTTGAAGCGATGGTATCGTCTGTTTGTAATGCAGTCTAGTGCACAGCCAAGATGGAGCTGCGCTTCTATTGGTTAGATCACAGTGCAGTGGAGTTTTCCTCTACGTTCATTTGCATTAAGTCCTGCCACCCTGAAGAGTAAATCATTCATAACCTGAATAGAGCTGTCTGGGATATCAACTGTCACTCCTTTTCTTTTCCTTTTTTAATCCTTAGGCTAAATTTCTGGTGGGAATTACTAACAAATTGATATCCCTTAGTGTTTACCTCTAAAATTTCACATTCTTCAGTGAGTATTCCAGTGCTGAGGCTGTAGGATGCCAGGACGGGTAGGGGTAGTGACCTAGGAAACAATGGTCTGGGTAATAAGCTTGACGTTTCTTCCAGGAAGTGTACATAATATCTCATAAATGAAATTTCATTTTCTTTATTTTTCTGTCAATACTTGTCCCATATGTAAATCTTTCTGTCTGGAAGTGATTATTTCCATATGATGATTGGATTTAGAAGCAGTTGTGAGGGAAAAGAAGATTTTTAGCTTTTCAAGCTGTAAGAGTTCAGGTAGCTAAGTGCAGCCTACATTTAAAATACACTACAGCAGTCTGTATTTTAAATGGCAAGATCATCTCCATTTGACTGTTCAGAGAGAACGTTTTTAATTATGGTGTATTATTCAGAGTTTGGTTTAAACATAAATAGCATCAAATTTTTAATTAAGGAAGTGACTGTTAAGATACCAATCAAATACATACCCTTGCTATGTATATTTGTTTTTTTTTTAAATTAGAGATAAATTGGTAGGTTCTGGGGCCATAAAGGGATACATGGAAATACCCTTATTACATTCATTCATTCATTCAACAAATATTTCTTGGGTGCTGACTATGGTAGGCATTGAGTTAAGAGCTGGAGACCCCGTGGTAAATGAAATTGTGTGGTTTATAATTGATCCTTTGTATAGTGTTTTTCTTTGAAATATTATTGTTCTCTTTTTCATAGTCTTCCCAACTTTTTTTTTTTGTCGTTTTTGTTTTTTTAAGACAGAATGTTGCTATAGAGTTCAGGCTGATGCTGAACTCATGTAGCCCAGACTGGCCTTGACCTTGGGATGTTCCTGTCTCAGCCAAGTGTTGGGATTACAAGTGTGTACCACCACATCCAGCTCCAGCTTGTTGTTTATGCAGTAGTGCAGGATATGCTTAATAGTATTTTACTAAATTAAACAAGGAAATATGAAATGCACACTTAAGAATTTCTGTACTCTGGCAACATAGCTGGTTTCAAAGGCTAGTTAATAAGTCTTTTTACAAGGCTATCACAGGATTTACAACTGTGTTTGAATCTGTACATGGTCATTTACTACCCTCAGTTTTCTTATTTTAAAAGAAAACAGTAATACCTCTTAAATAGGAGTTTGATTTTGTTTTTGTTTTTGAGGCAGGGTTTCACCATGTAATTCAGGCAGGCCTTGAACTCACTATGTAGCTCAGGCTGGCCTCGAACTTGTGGCAATCCTCCTGCCTCAGCCTTCCAAGTGCTGGGGTTCAGGTGTGCGCTACCACACCCAGCCGAAATAGGTGTTTTGTTTTATTTTGATTTTTTTGGTCTTTTTGACATAGGGTGTCACTATGCAGTTCAGGCTGGCCTTGAGCTCACTTTGTAGCTCAGGCCAGTGTCCAAATTGCAACCATCCTCCTGCCTCAGCCTCCTGAGTGCTGGGATTACAGGTGTGTGCCACAATGCCTGGTTCATAAACAGGGTTTTAAGGAGACATTAAATGTGAAACTAATTTACCCTTGGATCTGGAAAAATAATAAATGTTCTATAAATGTTAGTTACTACTATTGCTGCTCGAGTCTTGAACACCTTGGAAAGCTGAACTGTGCAGATAATATTTATAATTGAAATAGTGACTGCAAAAGAACACCTATAAGACAGGTTTTGTTTGTTTGTTTGTTTGTTTTGAGATAGGGTCCCCATACATAGTTCAAGGTGGCCTTGAACCCACTGTGTAGCCCACGCTGGCCTCAAACTTGAGGCAGTCCTCTTGCTTTAGTCTCCCAAGTGCTGTGATTACAGGTGTGCACCACCACACCAGGCTATAAAGACAGTCTTAATAGAATTGTTATTTTTGGGAACAGTAGACTTCTGGGTGTCAATTGTTTGTCAAAATAAAAAAGTTTTGTTTTGGTCCCCCCCCCCCCCCCCCCGCTGAGATAAGGTCTCCCTATGTAGTTCAGACTGTCCTTGAATTTAGTATGTAGCCAAGGCTGGGCTCCAAGTCCAGGTGATGCTTCTGCATAAGCCTCCTGACTGCTGGAATTTCAGGCTTGCACCCTGCCCAGCAGCAGTTATTTTTAAAGGAAAGTTAGATATGAAGTTTCCTTTTAGTCTCAAAGCATATTCAATAATGACTTCACTAACTGTTCTCAAAGGAGTATTATGTTGCCATCTAAAAGCTGTTCTCTTGGATCTCTGACAGTTGTTACATTTGACTTGTGGTTGTTCTAATGCAGTTTTTTATTTAAATGATTATTACCAAGTTGATGCCAGAGGTTGGCTCCTCCTCCTTTTGTTTAGCCTTTTTCTTTGTGGTTCAGCCACATGGTTGGTCTGATCTAGTGTTCACTGATAGAATATATACTTCTGAGGTTTTATTTTAGCATTTATGATTAATTTTTATATAGTTCCTGCCTATGAATAATGGAATGCACTTGTGATAACAATCATGGCATTAGGGTTTTTGCCTACAACAAAATGATAGATGTTTTGAAACACATTATCCTCTATAAAAGTCTGTTTCTCCTTCTTGCTCTGGCTTGCTCTCTCTAACTTTCCTAAAAATTACTCATTTTAGTGTTTTTAAGTGCTAGAAAAACTTTTGGATCAGATTAAGGTTTATAATATTCCCATGTCTAAGTATGGGGGAAATCTAATCAAATTTAAGGTAAGAGTAAGATAAAAGTACTCATGAAAAATTATATATATATTTTTTTCTTAAGTTTTTAGTTAATTAATTTATTTTTTGGTACTGGAAATTGAACTCAACCCTGCACTTGCCAAGCAGGCGCTGTGCCACTGAGCTATATCCCTGGCCCCAAAACTACAATTTAATGCTTTTAAATTATTTCTTACTTTGTTTCTACCCTTAATGAGAAAACAGTTTAATATGTACTCAAAGATTTTGTTTAAAAAAAAAAGAAAATATTTTGTCATCAGAATTTTATAGGATAGAATTTATTAGATGAAAAGCTGAAATATTTTACCAGTTTCAAATCATCTTGCTTAAATGTCATAATACTGTATAATATGAAATTGTTAAAATTGTCTTTTTTAAACTTAATTTCCAGATCACAGCAATGGATCATTTAACTTCAAAGCTCTATCAGGAAGCTCTGGATATAAGTTTGGAGTTCTTGCTAAGATTGTGAATTACATGAAAGTAAGTATTTTTCTCAGACAACAAAAATCTTATTTAACATTTTAGGGAAAGGAGATTAGGGTTCTCAAAAGTTAAATTTGTATACATATGTCAGAATTTATCAAATTATACATTATCAGTGCATGTAGTTTATTGTATGCTTGTTATACTTCAATAAAACTATGAAAATATGGGTCCTCCTCAGCCTTTTATATTATTTTAAATTGGCATTGTAGCAGTTTACATAATACTTAATTTGTAGCAGTTAAAGTACAGTTTAAAAGTGTGCCCAGGCCGTAGATGTGTCCCTTCTTAATTAGTCCATAACTACTACCAAAATCAGGTGGCAGATAAAAGGAGTTTTTGGCAATACTATGTCTATCGGTGTGAAATGTAAAAACTGTATTGGTCAGGCAGATGGAGTTGTTCCATCTTGGATGAGAAAATTAGAGAATTACTGAGTGTCTTAGAAAAATATTGACTTACAAAAGAACTAGAATTTAGTATTTGGAAGAATCAGTGAACACTTAAATTTTCATAAAGATTTGACTTTAATGAAGACTTTGCATCTTAATTTCATTTATTAATATGAAATTTCACTTACACTAAAATGGCAAAGTGATTTGAAATTGACCCCTTTCTACTAGGCTCATTCTCCTTCACTTACCAGTTTCCTCTCTTGAAAAAGTAAAAAAAAAAAAAAGTACTATATTTATTGCTGTTTTAGTCTCACTCATCTGTTGCCTAACTTATAAGTCAGTTTTTTGTTTTTCCTTCAGGGTCTTGCTATATAATAGTTCATGCTGGCCTTTGGCTTTTATTTATTTATTTATTTATTTTTTTGTGGCACCAGGGATCGAACTCAATGACCTCGCGCTCGCCAGGCAGGTGCTTAAGCCACTGAGCTAAATCCCCAGCCCGCCTTTGGCTTATAATTCACTACATAGTGCAGGCTAGCCTCAAACTTGTGGCAATCATCCTGTTTCAGCCTTCTGAGTGGTGTGATTATAGGCATGCACTATTATGCCTGGATGAAGTTTTTAAGTATACTAAGGTTTCTCTTTTATAATTTAGGGGACTTAATATCTGGCTATGTCTGAATTATGTGGTTTGTGTTTGATTTCTAATAGAAATGTATTAGTTTATAATTTTCCAGTAGATAGTTTGGTATGTAACCATTCATTCATTACATTCATCCAACCCCCCATATAGTAAATAAGTATTAAAATTTGTATCTGTTACTTACAGTACTTTTGTTGGGACTACTCAGAAAAAGTGCATCCCTTTAAGATTGTGAGTTTATTGAGGGAGGCCAGCATTGGAGTTTCATGTTTTTTTCTGCTCTATTATATAGTCTTTTTGTAGATGGATGACTTACTCATAACTGAGTGCCTGTATATAACAGTGATTTTCAAGTGTTTTATTCACATGTCCCCTAGAACACTTTGCAAAAGCTGTGTATGCCTTTGCACATATTTGTTTGTTTAGCAACATTATTTAACCAAAAGTTTAAATAGTTACCAGAAATATAAAACTCCTGTCATATTACAATATTTCAATTAGGTATATCACTTTTTAAAAATTTACCTAATAGAATCTAAATGTTATTAATTTAAAAATATAAAAATGAAACTCCTAAATGGTCAGAAATTTTAATTATCTTTGAACTTGTATATCCTTTCTTTTACTGTTCTTGAATTTTATTCTTATATATGTTTATGATTTAAATCTTTTATCAATTATCTTTCAGACTTTGCTACAGTAATATAAATTGAGGTTAAAATTTTTTTTCATGTGATCTCAAGGCTTTAATTATTAAAAATGTCTTCTGATTTATTTTTGTAATTACTGTGTATCAGTCAGTGCTTACTAGAGAAACGGATAGCATACAAGATACTCAAATATGTAAGAATTTATAAGATTGACTTACAGTGGCTGCCCGTAGAGTGAGGTGTAGAAGAGTGCAAAAGGTCAGTCTGTGTACTGGAGATCAGAAGGGTCCAGTTGAAGTCCTGGAGCTCACTGTAGTGTCCTGTGTAAGTCCAAATCAGAAGGCTGAAGGATCTGTGATCAAAAGCTGAAGGGTCTGCACTGAATGCCAGGACAGTGTCCAAGGTGAAGCTTGGAGCTCCTCCAAAGAAACAGAAGTGAACCTTCCTTATTCGAGTCCCTTTTATTCCATTCAGGCGACAAGCCTATTGGTTGGTGTCGAACACAGCGGGGATCTTCTGTTTTGAATAAATCTCTTCAGCCACACCAGAACTATGCTGATCCATTTTAGTTGGGTGTTTCTTACTCGGGTTGATACAATCAGTTAACTACAGTATCACAATCCTCCTTTTGTCAATTTGGCTTCCATACAAACATCTTTAAACCACAGCCTCCAAATACAAAGACAAGTTCCTAATTATGCCTAACATGTTACAACTATCCTGCATACAAATGGAAATGCACTGATTCCCTCCCAGAATAGAAAGCAAGTTTTCTTTGAGTGACTTGAACATTGTAGCATAGGTTTAACAGCACTTAAGAACAAATAAGTCTGTTAGCATTATATTACATAGGAAGTATATTAGGAGAGAACTATTACTATCTCATCTGTAACTGATCATGGGGCTGCAGCTGACATTTAGAACTACCTTCTTGTATTTATTCTGTATTTCCTTGGCCTTCAGCAAGCACTTCGGTAGATCTTGTTTCCTTCCCTGGAGGAGTGACCCATACCTTCATTCCTGAAGGTTCTGGGCCATTTGTCATCCTGTCTGGATTGGGTTGTTGTAGTTTCCCACTGACCTTAATAATAGGGCATGGTAATACTAGGCAGTGCTCCAAAGGATCTCTTGCACTCTCAGTGTATTCTTCCTTTCCTCTGTTGCAGTGTTAGTCCAATTTCCCCTTGATTAACTCTTGGTCAGTCACTCTTGCCAACACTAACTCCCTTTTTGACTTTGTACTCCAAGACATGAGGAGACCAAAATGACCAGGGGGAAGTCTTAGCTTCTAGTCCAATGATATTGTTGTGCTTCCTGGTTAAAGCCTTCTCCCCCTCTGGACCTAAGACTTCCTAAGCCAGCAGACAATAAGGTCAAGAGAATGGGATGCAAAACTTTTGCTTGTGAATCGAGAGGGGTAATGGTGAGTGGTATTATTCCTACTTCCACTCCTTGATTCGTGGACCCAGGAATCCTGGGTATTGGAGACACAGTACCATGTAGTGGATGTTGATTCAAAACATACACAACCTTTGAAGAACCTTGCCCCAGCCCGCAAGATGTTGCCACATAGCTGGAACTGTAACTATGTCTTCAGAAGACCATTTACCCTATGTATCAACTCAGCTGCTTCTGAATGGTGGGGAACATGGATAGACCAGGAAATTCCATGAGCTTAAGCCCTTTGCCTTACTTTGGCTATGAAATGTTTTCCTTGGTTGGAGGCAGAAATGGGTGATGAGGGTGGGTCCTGAGGAGTGTCAGCATGCGTTATCGTGCTTGGTCAACACAGGATTGGTTTCCTAAACTATAGTAGGAGAGGCCAGCACCACAGGTGGAGGTGGAGATGCCCTTCCACCACTGTGGGTGGGTGAGTGGGGAACCTCTTCCTCTGGCAAGATGATCTCATTAGTGTCTAGGAGCTCAGCATCCTCAGCCTTGTCAGGATTCGCCCACACATCTGCATCCCAGTTGACAGGATCCCATTCTTTGTTTCAGATACCCTTTGAGGCTGAGCATTAAAGTTACAATGTATTTCAGCCACTCAAGTTATGAGGGCCAGTGTTTGGGTTCCTGTAATCTTAGTTCTGCTGCTAATGGAAAGGAGATTCTCTTTTAGGATACATTTAAAAACTTTTAAATTCTTTATGTGTATCTGGAAATTTGAAATCTTTGAGCTCTTTATTTTTCTTTATCCCTACAGACTTTAGATTTCCTGTAGATGTTTTGAGCTCATTGTTTTCCTTTACTAGTTTGTCTAGAGATGCTGATAGCAACCAGTCAGCATCATATTTCCCATTCTGGCAAAAATACTCAGAAGTATATGGAGTTGCTGAATTCCCTGCATTCACAAGGGGTGAATTAGGATAATCAAATATATCTACATTATGTATTACTTTAAAAGTTCATGTCAAGGACTATCAGTATTCCCCACCATATCAGAAGAGACCATGGCGTCTTTAGGCCTCATCAAATTAGAGACCTAACTCCAGGACCCGCTGGGGCAACCTATGTGACGGACCTGTGGCATGCGTGCTTCAGTGGGCTGTTTGTACCATTGAAAGTTCACAACCACTGCCACTAAAGCAATTGAAGAATTTCATCTTTACATTTCTGTTTCTCTAAAGCCATTCCCAGTACCAAAATCTGTAACTGTGCCTACTAGAGAAATAGGTTTTATGTAAGATATACAAATATATAAGAATTTACATGATTGGGTTACAGTGACCACTCACAGAGTCAGGTGTAGAAAAGTGCAAAAGGTCTGTCTGCACCGGAGAGCCAAAGGATCCAGTCTAAGGCCTGGAGCTCACTGTAGTGACTGTGCCTCCATATCAGGAGGCTGAAGGTCTGCACCAGAAGCCAGCAGATGACACCAAAGTGAAGGTGAAGACCGGTGCTCCTTCGAAGAAACTGAAGTGAGCCTTCTTTATTTGAGTCCCTTTTATTCCATTCAGGTGACCACCTATTGGTTGTTGTCCCTCGCACCCAGGATGAGTCTTCTGCCTTTAGCATATCCCTTCAGCCACACCCAGAACTATGCTGATCCAGTGTAGTGGGCATTTTTTATTTAAGTTAACACAATGAGTTATCACAATTATTATAATATAGTTAATTAGAATAACATCTGTATTAAAATTTGGATTAAATTTCACTGTATTTGTAACTGAAACCCATCTTTAATGAACACAGCTGTCTCTTCCTAATTTTTTTATCTTGAGATATATGCTACTTAATGATTGAATGAAAAACAATTTTCACCAAATCTGTTCCTTTAAGTGCTAAGAAGTAAATGTTCATATAAATGTTAATTCTGATGGAGGTTTTGTGATAGTCTTCCCAAAAATCTATAAACAGGAAGAAATTTGGTGCCAAATTGTTTTTCATTCACTTTGCTACCTGGTTCATAGCCGTTTATTTCTCAGCTTTTAGGAAGCATATCAAAAAGGCAAGGGTATAATTTAAAATGTCTCAGTTGGCACCAAGATATTCTATGTTTAATTCTTAGAAATTTATATAAGATTGGAAAAGATAAACACTGTGGGCTAGTTTATGACATCTCAATTACCATTATAAAGGTTTCCCAAAAATGATTTTTTTGTGTCATTTTGTTGGAGTCACTGGAGTTTGGTGTACCTTCACACAGTGCATCATCACTTTTGAGTGGAGGTGAGGGGAAGGCCTGTTTTGAAAACAAAAAATTACATGTAGAAAGTGATATGTAAACTGACTCTTAAACTCTTCAGTGGAAGGGCTGGGGATCTAGCTCAGTGGCCTAAGCGCCTACCCAGCAAGCGCAAGGTCATGAGTTCAATCCCCGGTGCTGCAAAAATAAATAAATAAATAAATAAATAAATAAATAAATAAAATAAAGTAAAATAAGAGTGAAAGAAGAGGTGAAGGTTTGGGAATTTGAGAAGCGGGCAGAAGATAGGAAATATTCATAGAAAGGTTTAAAAAAAAAACCTCTTCAGTGGTCCCTTGTGTACCCTTGTTGAAGATCTGATAAAATGAGGAACTTGGCCAAGAAAAAATAGCAACAAAAATGCTCCTTATAATTTATTCATTTACTTATAGCAGAACTGTTTACTTGCTCAGTAGGAATATCTTAGAAATTGTGGAAAAAGTTCAAGGATACTCATCATGGAACTAAGATAAAGTAAGATTTACAGCAAGAAGTGATAACACTGGAGAAAGTGCTAACCAGAGGGGAAAAAAGGCAGATACAAGAAGTTTGGAGTTGTAATACCGAGAACGTTTGGCCCAGGAACAACTGCCCGGCACATCTCATCAGCTTCTGAGATGGGTTCCACCACAGGCCAGTAATTTACATGGTACCAGTGGCGGAGACGTCGAGGGAGATTGAAGTGTGTTCATTGGGCCTGCTTAGGAGATAAAGTTTATAGTGCATTTTAGAAGGACTTTCATAGAAATAAGTAACATGAAGTTTTATTGCTTAAAGAAGTCTTAAGCACTTCAGATTGTCTTGAAAGTTCCCATTTGAAGGGTGTCTTTTTGTGCATGAGCTTCTACTGTAGTCTTCAGCTGACAAATGGAAGGTGCGCACTGTGTGGAAACACTGCTTCAGTTTAGCTGTTTCTTGGTGTCGTTCTCCACCTATCGGGATCTCCCTGTGCTGTAGGCCTCTTTCTAGACTGAAACTGAGCCTGAGATGCTGGGAGTGCAGCTCAGCATCTGCTCTGACAAGCTCTTCACATGGTTGCAATACATGCCAAAGTTTGGGAACCACTAACCTAGCTTCCCTTCGAATTTATTCTGGCAGTTTAGAATTTAGAAGCTAAAGTCCATAGAAATTAAATATCTTGCCCTATAGGCACAAGTTCTGTTTACTGCTAGGTCTGAGTCAAGAATCTGGATTTACTTACTTTTTTTTTTTGATACAGGGTCTCACTATGTAGTTTGGACTGGCCTTGAACTCACTTTGTAGCCGAGGCTTACCTTGAACTCGCAGGTGTTTTTTTGTTTTTTTTTAAAAGGTTTTTACTTGATTCTCTTTTGCAGTATACTTGTTACATGAGTGTAAGGTTGTAAGAAAGAATCCTTACCCACATATAGTTTATGTTGAAAGGGAGGGAAAATATTGCTTTTGTTTTTTAGTCCTTTAGGTAGTTTTCAGTAATGCTAGAGACTTGCTGACTTTCTCCATTTTCAGGCCCAAAGCAGTATTAAAGATTTCCTTTGTCACATGATTTGTTTCCCAAAGGTTGTTTTTCTTTAAATTCAGAGAACTTCAAATCAGAACATTTTCAAAGAATTTGAAATCAGGAATTTTTTTTTTTTGTGCTTACCATGTTTAACTGCTTCCTGTTACACAGTTTTAAAAAGTCTGCCAAGAGGGCTAGTTTCTGCAGTCATTCTTACATTTTCAAAGTATTTGGTAAAGTACAGCCTATGATTTTCTTGAAAGTATTTCTGTAACTCACCTTTCAGCCTAAATGGTCTGTTAATAAACCTCAGTTACGCCACTGATTTCTGTGTTTAGCAGGAAATTACACTACTCAAGTGCAGTACAGTTGCTTTCACTTAATGAAACAAATTACTGTGGCATCCTTCAAGACATTTTTCTTTTCATTGGCAAGGATTTTAAATGCTTATACACTCTCTGAAGAAAGCACTGCTTTGTGATATCAGAATTTTTTTTTTTAAACCAGAGGCAAAACTTTGCCTTGAGCCAACCTCTAATGGAATCAAGTTTCTCCAAGACAAATTTTTTTG
>RJWT010003366.1:0-36706 GCA_004365215.1 Cuniculus paca | reverse complement strand
TGGAACCCTTAAATCCATGGGGGTTATGTTCCTAGAGCACCTACGAATTGTGAGAAACTGTGATTTTAAGATAATGGCCAGAAAAATACCTATAAATGCCTATTTTTATGGTTTTAAACCCTAAATATGTTATGTTTCCTGTAGTCATTTATTTATTTTATTTATTTATTTTGCTCTTTTTGAGACAGGGTTTCATTGTAAAGTTCAGGCTGGCATTGGGCTCACTTTGTAGCCCAGGCTAGTCTCAAACTTGCAATAATCCTCCTGTCTCAGCCTCCTGAGTGCTGGGATTACAGGAGTGTGCCACCACGCCTGACCAGTTATATAATTTAATATAATAAAATTATGTGTTACTAAAGCCTTAAAAGGTTCAGGGTGTTTTGGTGGCATCTTAGGGACCTCAGGGCTTTAAGAAGAACAAAACTGAGAACATCCAAGATAGCTACACACAGTACAGCAACCTATTATGATGCAGGAATGCTGGTGCATCTGGGAGATAGGTTATAGGGCAGCAGCTGATCAGCAGCAAAGAGAACTGAATAGAGCTCTCAAATTGGCTACTTGTAAACTTCCTGCCAAAAATACAATTGCAGAAGATATTTGTGGTTTTTGTGAAAATGCTGGGGTTCTGAGAACAATTATTAGGTTAGGTTCTAAGGAAAAATCCTTGAACAACTGAGGCTGTGAGCTCTGAACCACAACTTCATGGGTGTAGACTGTACGTCTATGGGGGAGGAAAAGAGGTGATCCAATTTGTGAGGAGAAAAAGAAGTGATTCTTTGCACATTGTAGCAGAGAAACAAGGAAATGTTTAGCACATTTAAAACCCCATGAAAATTTCAGTCTCAAAACTTTTCACTAATCACAATCATCAGCAAACACTGAGTGGTTGGTGCATGTGCTTGCATATACATATACGTTTGTATATGGATGTGTGTGCCCTATACGTCTGTATGTTTGCAAACATACAAACAACATATATCACGCAAAGACAGAACAGTACTCTGAGAAATGCATTGTTAGGCAGTTTGTTACTGAACTTCATAGACTGTACTTACACAAATTAAGAGGGCTGTGATGTCACTAAGCGATATAATCTTATAGGACTGTCAATGTATATGCAGGCTGTCACTGATAGAAACATGATTATGTAGTGATGGGCTGCATATGTAAATTTGTGTTATGAAAAATTTCAGATATGCTGAAAGTAAGAAGAACAGTAAGATGAACTCCCAAATAGCCAGTCAATGTTCAAATTTCCAGTTTTTTCAGAAATGCCATGCTTTGGCAGTCTTCTCATTTTGAATCAAGAGCCAAGTAAAGTAAACAAATAACAATTGGTTGATCCTTTAAAACATTTTTGTCTAATTTATGGATTTCCACTCTTTTCTTTTTATTTCATTTTGCAAATTATTTATTGGTGAAATCAACTTTACTTTTATTCCCATAGAGTTTCCCACAGTTTGAGATTTGCTAATTTAATCAGTTAGACTGTTATTCTGTCCCATGATTCTAATTATTTGGTACTAAGATGTAGGAGTTTGATCGGGCTCAGGTTTGATGTTTTTGGCTAGATCTCATGAATAGTGTGTTCTTCTGTCAGGAGGTCTGTGATGTCTGTTGCAGTCTCTTTTTGTGGTGTTTGCACCCTTTGAGGTCCAATGGTTCTATCAATTAACACATCAAGGGTTGTAAATTAGTGCTATTCTAGTTCTATCAATTCTTCTTTCTTAGCAAAACTTCTGCATTGAGACACACTCCCTCAGTTACCCTTTGAAAGCCACTGGACATATGGAAGGCTAAATACAAATGTTTGTGTCATTTCAACTGATGGTTCCACATAATGACTTGGTTCCCAAACACCTTGTAAAGATGGCCAGTTTAGATGTCTATTTATTTACTAAGAAAAATTTTAAACTCAAGGACTTAAGCATATTTGATATGTTTTAATGTATTGCAGTTATTTTTCTTTTTGATGTTCAAACATTTTATCCTATGCTAAGATACCTGGCTAGTCATTTATTTAAGAAGTCATAGTTCTTTTTGATGGGAATTAGTACCAAAGATAGAAATCGGGGTGTTAGGTACATAGAACCATAAACAAATATATTATGGTGCATAATCTTGGGAAAGAGAGTTGTAACTGCCAAAGACAGATTTAGGAATGACATTAGGAAGTCATGTGTAGTCTTCACATGCTTTCATATTTCTTAAAGATAGACAAGCAAAAAAGCTGAAGACTTGTCTTCTATGAGTCATGTGCTGGGCTCCTTCCTCTGCTCATTGTATCATTTATTTCTGATAACATAAGGTAAGGGATTGCAAAGGAGGGGAGCAGAGGTAGAGTACTTGGCTGTCTTTGATTGGTTCTTAAAATATGTGTCATAGTGTGACCAGCCGTATCTAGGAGACAAAAGCAATGGGAACTACAACAAGAACTATCACCTGGACAACAGAATTGTACTGGCTGGGGGCGGGGGCACATTTCCTGCTACAGTCATACTGCGGGGATCTCGATGTTTGTGTGAAACCCTTCTTCTCTCTTGGGAATACCTGGGACATTCTACTTGGCTGTGCTGCAGAATGATGCAGGGTACATGCACTGAAGGTGGGAGGTGGGACTAACTTCACCCTGGCAAGGCTTTCTAGGGGTGGTAACATCTAAAATGAGAACCTCCTTGTCTTCATTTATGATGAGGATGTATCTCAGTAGAAAGGCAGGACAGAATCTTATTGTGAGCCCTTCTTGGACTTTGTCACAGTCCAGGAAATTTTTGTTTGTAATCTCATGGAAAGGTTATTGGAATTCTAGCAAGTTAATTCTAATCTACCACTTTCAGTGCAACCCACAGAGAAAATAAAGACACCACGGCATATTTACAGTTGTGGGGAGCCAAGGGGGTCCTAAGTCCAGCCAGCATGATGGTTAATTGGAACAATGGGCCAAACCTGGGTTTTATTCATTTGTGAAAAAGAGAGAGGCTCAGGAATGAGTGACTGTGAGAATGGTGGGAATTAGGTGAGTGCTGTGAGCTGGACTAGGTAGGAGGCCTAAAATTACCTCTGCAATATGCAGAGAGAAGGTATGCAGAAAGAGTAATCTGTGTAACACAATTTGAGGTAGTATCTAATGTTTTGAGGTCAGCGATTGAGCTTTGATGTGTAATCTTTTTTGCC
This sequence comes from Cuniculus paca, assembly GCA_004365215.1. Taxonomy (NCBI): domain Eukaryota; kingdom Metazoa; phylum Chordata; class Mammalia; order Rodentia; family Cuniculidae; genus Cuniculus; species Cuniculus paca. Next base: position 33,529 of record RJWT010003366.1, on the reverse strand, counting down.
CTGGGAAGCCATAGCATCTTATCTTGAGGCTTGGTCCCAACCGACAGTGCGGAGCCTGGCTCTCCTTCCTGCCCAGTTCGTACATGTTTTTGGGAGCTGTGGGGGTGGGGAAACACTCACCGGTAATCTTGCTTCAAAGACTACACGTTGGCACCTAAGCCAGCCCAATTTACATTGTTTAAAGCCAATTGAAGGAATAAGGAAAAATTCTAGCCAGCTCTGTATGTATCAATACATGTGAATAGGGCCAGGTTTAGCCAAAATGGAGATAGTTGCTCTTCTTTCGAGGAGAGTTGTTCAGTTGGTCCTCCACAGCATCTTCCATACAAATGGACAAACAAAGCAAACTACAGCAGGGACACAGCTGTAGTTCTGCTCCTGCAAGAGCTGAAATTGTCTGTGGTTGTCTGTAAATTTGGCTTTGTCATGTCTCTGCCTGTCCTGAGCAGAAAAAGCCACGACCTCTCCAAGGGGATGCAGCATGGGGAAGTAGGGGGTACGGGGTCCAGTCCTACACCAGAGCCATGGGGTAGAGGGGAGCCCGATCTCAGCAGACATGTGGGAACAAGGGCAGAGTGGCTCCACCTCAGGGACAAAGGCAGGAGGTTGCAAGAGGATTTCTGTGAGCAACGTTAGCTGAAAGATGGGAAGAAGCTAGCAACCCCTTTAGGACAACATAAAGCCTGGTTTAGAAATACCTTGTCTTGTTTAAATGAGCATTTTATTATTTCTTGTTTACTAATTTGTTTGTTGTTTCTTAGGGCCCTTCCGGACCACCAGGAGACAAAGGGCCTCCGGTACAGTATGCTTTATATAGGGGACTGAATTCCTATTGGAAGAATTGTAATCTAAGCAGTTTGTGTGTGTGTGTGCATCCATGTGTGTGGTTGCTGCAGTTCAAATTCAGGGTCTTTGCCCTTGATTTTGAGACAGGATCTCACTATGTTTCCCAGGCTGTCCTCAAACTTGTAACCCTCCTTTCTCAGCCTGCATAGTGATTGGGATTGTTAGCATGTGCCACCATGCCTGGCTCTTCAAAGCAGTTTTCAATTGGAGACATCAAAAATAGTTTCTTAATATTCTTAATACTGAGCACCATAAAGCCTCCATAATATGAATGCTGATCTCTGGAATAAGATATGGCAGCTATGGATATGAGGGGAAGAGGATGATGAGGGCCATGTAATCTAACAAACCCACTTTATAATTGGGCAAACTGAGACTGGCTTTCCTTTCTGGCATCTGTCCCAGAAAGACAGGTGTGGTTTAATGAATTTAATCAAATTGCCAGAAGAACTGATTTTGAATTCTGGTTTCTCCCACCCCTAACCACATAGCCGTGAGTAAAGGAGGGTATTTATCTTACCCTGTAACAGACACAGTAAAACCTGCGAGTGACTGTGAATATCCGATGGCTTCTTTTTATGCCAAAGCAACAGGAGAGCTCACAGGAAGCATTTGTTGTAGGAATAGCAACCATTGGTGACATGCACATGTGCACACTTCCTGGGACAATATGATTTCTTACACACTCATCCCCAGGGAAGGAGCCGCCCATAAGCAGCTGGGGTGAGGTTGCACCTTTCCTCGTGAGCCTGTTTTATAAATTGTGTTCATGCATATGATTTGGGATGAAGGAGGGCAGGGATTTTTCTACCCATTTTTGTGGATGAACTTGAGGCTCAGAGTTAATGATTGGTAGGCACAGAATTCTAGAGGAGTTGTTTTGTAGATGAAAGGAAGACTGAACTCTGCATGGAGGATTACCTGTGAGGGGAGGCCTATGAAATCCCAGAAGAGGCAGGATTGGCTCCTGTAGCCTAAATCCAGCCCCTGAAAGGAGGAACTGCTGATTTTCGTTTGCAGATTTCTGTGAGGAAAAGTCTTCTGATCAGTGAGATCCACAATGAAAGACCTCCATGAAATTTTCTGACGTTATTCAGAAATTATCAGCAGAATGGGAATGTCTTTTTACTATAGAAAGCAGTAAATTTTGTGTATTGCAAAGCTTTGCCCTGGGCCTTGCTCAGGAAATACATTTGGCCAATTAACAGCCCCCAGGGCTGGTGATCCATTGCTTGCACAGGGGAAGATACACTGCATGGTCGCATGCAGGTGCCGATGGCAGGAGAAGGGTGAAGATTGGAGTTGGGTCTGGATCACCCTAGGAGCTGTCCCTAGGGGCTCAAACAAGGAACTGGGAATTTCAGGTTTTCCTGAGTATTTTCACTGATTACTGACTTGAGTGAGGCCTGATGGAGTGCTTTTGGCACATGCATTATGTTGGATTCTCACTGCAGCTACTGTTTGTGCTTGGATAGCCAACTATGACCAAGTAAAGGAGGCCTTATTTGCTTACATTTGGTGATGTCTTCTCTTTCATCAGGGATCTCGAGGATCGCCTGGATTTCCAGGCCCCCAAGGACCAGCTGGTCAGGATGTAAGTAAAGTAAAACACCATGAAATTAGTCAGGATTTGAGAATCACCATGGAAGGCCACCATTTCCTGGCCTCCATTGATCATGTGACTAATTTTGTAGCCCAGTTAGGGATTTCCAGGAAGCCCAGGGTCTTCATGTAAAATGTTGTTCTGCTCTGTTGATTGTGGCTTATGATTCTGTGTTGTCCAGTTGTTTTTTTCCTTGTATTTCTGTGTTATGCTTTCAGAACCTTGAACCTCCTGGTCTATATTTGTTTCTTGTCTGTTGGTTGATTTTCTCACATAGCTAGCCATCAGGAACTCCCTGCTCTGTGTACTTCTTCACAATCTTTCCTGGAATCATTTCTTCCCTTCAAGGGAATTCTGCAGGAGTGTTTGAGCCTCGATGAGGATGTATCATTTCCAACTTTGTGACAATGACAGTCATATCATCCTCACTATCTGGCTTTGCCTAGGTAGGTCTGAGCTCTATGAGAATAGATGCTGTGCCTCTGTAGGTCCTTGGTGTTTGGCAACATGGATCCACAGAAGTATTAGACTCATTGTTGGGCAGTATTTCTTTGACCAAAAAGATAAACAGCAGCTGTGAGTTCTCACAGGGCAAAAGTACCTGGCATTAGTAGACAGTAGTGTTTATGGAATGTATGTATCTTTGAATGGTCCTTCTCCCTTCTTGGGTTCTAGTTCAAAAAATAAAGTTACTCCCTAATTCTTGACTGCAGATTTTCAAATTTTTCTGGTCCCCTCTCAACTCTGTGTTCTCACAGCCAGCCCCATAGAATTACGCTTCTTTTCAAAGCCAGTCCTTCCCATCACTGTGTTTGGAAAAGGCCCAGGAGGAATTAAGACAATTTGCATGCACCTATGTGTGTACGGCTGCTTGCGAGCCCACACTTGTGTATATGAGCAGGTTTTAGTTTTGAGTTTAGGGTAGGAGTTACAGGCAGCATAGCTCTTTGCTAAATGCTTGCTGCTGTTGCCTGATTCCTGGGAAGCCTTGGAGATTTGGCTGAGATTAGAAATTATGAGTTTTCATCAGCTCCAGAATTCATATTTGGGTGATTGTTTTTCCAACTGAATCACACTTAGCAGACAGAGAGGTCAGCAAAGGGGTGGGCAGAGTGGGTCAGGATTACATGTTCTTCACAGTTAATGTTTGCTTTCTTTTTTCTCTTAGGGTGCACCAGGAAGTCCAGGAGAGAGAGGGCCTCCTGGGAAACCAGTATGTCTCCTTGGGGTTTTGAATGATGTCAATTATCAGTCAGGGCTCCAGCAAAAAATAAAGTGCAGCTCAGACAGTTGGAGAGACTTAAACAAGGGGAAGTTTTACAAAACTTTGGGCAGAGGGAACTAACAGAGGATGCTGCGAGACTTAGCCATGAGCCACAGTTGGTAGCTGTGACACCCACTGTGCCTGTTTTCCAAGACAAATGAGCTCTAAGTTGTGGAATGAGAGATGTAACTGTGAGTTCAAAGTCACTTCCAGAAAGCTTAGCTCGAGACAAGGAAGGAGCATTTATTCCCCTCTAGCTCCTGACAGTGCTTTGCTTTAGCCCAATTTAACTATAAACCAGTAGGTATACAAACCTGGGCCATGTTACCAAGTTCAGGCCTGGCATGGAGCAGGACAGAGGATGGTAAAAAATGGGCTTGGGGTGAGACGAAGGAGAAGAGAAGCATCCACTGTGAATTCCCACCTTACCTGTTCCTTGCTCCTTTGCTGGGTTGCCAGTGGCCACCATATAAAGTAACAGAATTACTTATTCTTGTCCTCATGAGAACAGTGGAAGCTGTTAAAGCTTGGACAAGCAAAACGGCCTTGAGTGCTAGGTCTTCAGAGTGTGGATGAGGATCCTGTATAATTTCCCTGAGGTTTAGTTCCCTTATCTTCTGAGTCCCCCTCTGACTGGTTTACCAGTGCCAGAGAAGTCCCCAAGGTTTAGCCAAAGGACCAGACCATGTGTGGCCACTCAATGAAGGAACAAGAGGAAAATCAAGCCTACAAGAAACTGCTTAGATGTGGGAGGGGTAATCCATTAGAAGATGCTACCAGAATGGGCGAGATGGTGGCCATGTGACTGGGGCATCACAGGCCTTTGAGTGAGCACCAAGATACTCATCTGGAAGGAGCTTCACCTGGGTTGGACTTGAGAGGCCACTTGTTTCCTTTGCAGGACTGGTTGGCTGTAGGTTTCAGATAGGCCCCAGGGTACAGAGTTTTCTCTGGGCCCAGACAACTGACCCTCTATTTTCTGAGTTAGTGGGCATTTAAAGTCTGGGAAGGGGTCCTGATCTGTCTATGAAGGTGCTGAAGGTTTTCACTGAAGACCTTCCAGTAGGAGGAGTGGAAAGGATAAAGTATCACTTGACTCTCTGGAGTCAGCTCTACAGCAGCTAAATAAGCCTCTAAGAACCCACATCATTATCCCAGGGGCTCTATAGAGTTTGTGGATGAGAGTAGGTCAGGCCAGAAGCCAGATGAAGGCTCGAATGATGCCCACCACATCCAAAGGGTTCTTGAGATGCCCCACAAAGAGATTTAAGTGAGCAGAGTTCAAGTAAAAATGTGGGCAGTCGTGAGTATCTGCATCTGATCACCACAGAACACAAAGCTATAGAGAGAAAGTTGGGGAGTGGAAGAAAAACTGGATGGTGGTACATGCCCTGTAGTACCAGTATTCTGGGAGACTGGGCCTAATCTGGGCAACTTAGAGATTTTATTAAGACCTTGTCTCAAAATAAATAATAAAGGAGTGCTAGAAATGTAGCTCAGTGAGTAGTCACTAGGGGCCAAACTGATGCTTTGCCCCTCTCCCTTCCTCTTCTTTCTCTGTCTTTCTGTGACCAGTTCCAAGTAACCTTGTCTAACAGAGCTCCCATTAGTTAGACAGCATAAATATCCCAGATAATACAATCTCAGCAGCATAAAAATGTTCCAGTGTGAACACTGTGAAAGTCCCACTATTGTGAAAGTTCCCTTTTTTAAAAAAAATAATGAGGTACTATTGCAAAGATTAGCTTTTCTGTAGAGTCCCCGTCTGATAACTAGGGAGATTTCAGCCTTGTCTTTAGCAGTCGCATGCTAAGTGGGTTTTGTGGCATGCTAGTAATTCCTGCATCACTTCTTAATCTGGGTTATAACCCCAGTTCCCTCTAGGACCCTTTCTTGGAAGAGTTTACAGAGTTGATAAAATTTCTGAGCAGATCAGCAGAGAAAGGAATAGGAACACATCTCCAGCTCCTCCAGCTGTCATTACCTTATGCAGACATCTTACCTATTGGCTAACTTGTCAGCCACAGGATGGGCTAGAAATGCCAGGGAACCAGAAAAGGGGGAACAATCAGAAGAAATGTCTTGGTACTAATTTCTCCATGATGGCAGACTGTTCAGACTTCATGTAATGAAATTTAATTGGAAGGAATCATCTACCTCAAGGGTAATAGCTAAAAATATTGGTGTAAATACATACTAGGCTCTGAATCATTGATAGCAACAGCTGTTGCCCATCCAGAAAACCTAAGAATGGCCCAGAATACAGACAATCTTTTCCTTTGCCTCTGCCACCACCCATCTGACCTATCAGATTTTGGTGATGGTAGGGAGGAATGACAACCAGGAGAAGAGAAGGGGCCAGCAGAAGGACCTGGGACAGCAACTGTGCTGTTTGTGTCCCATGCATGCACAGACATATTATGAGTTACACCTTACACTTTGAAAGTCACCTACTTTGTAAGGATGCAGAACAGACTGGATGTTTGCATTATGTTTGTATTTATTTGTTTTTGCTTTGACAGGGCCCTTCTTCACTACTGTCTCCAGGGGACATAAATCTCTTGGTTAAGGTAAAAGCATGCAGTCAATGTACGTGTTTTAAAAATGGTGATAAGGAATTGGAAACAGCAATATTTTTTCTATGCACAAATATAATATTAACAATATGAGCATCAATATTTGTTGAGATTTCATATGCTGAAGCCATGCTGTCCAGTACGACAGCCATTGGCCATGTACATCTATTTCAGTTTAAGTTAATTTACAGTTATGTGCAATTTAAAAGTCAGATCGTTGGTCACATTGGCCACTTTCCACATACTTAACAATTGCATATGATTGGTGGCTCCTTTACAATGCAGTTACAGAGCAGAGAGTTCTGGATAGTGCTGTGCTAAACTTAAATTTTCACACAATAATAATAATAATGTTCCTGTTCTTGCTTTGCATATAAGAAACCTGAGACACTATTAGGATCAGTGAATAAAACAGAAAAGACTCCTAGGCACAGAGCCCAGCGCTCAATGGTCAGAGGTTGTCTTGACCCCACGGCACTGCCTGTGCTCTGAGAGGGGCTGGGGGCAGCATAGTCAAGCAGCCTGTCTGTGGGTCTTGTGAGTCCAGAGCCCAAAGCAGGAGCTCCAAAAGGCGAAGTTGGCTACTGGGTCTTTGGCCAGGATGAATCAGATTTTGTGGTTTCTAGACATGTGTTTATGTTTCCTTTGAGAGGAAAGGGCCCTGAGAAGTGAACACACCCAGCAGGTATAGGGCAGGATGTGGCTGGGTCGCACTTGAAGGATTGATTGTAGAGGTAACCAGGTTGCTGGCCAGGGCCGGGCTCATAAATGGTAAAGCCCTGGGCAAGGCTGTGCTCAAGAGAACAGGGAGGATCTGTTTCAGAATGAAGAGCAGTGGCAGTGGGTGTGGTGGATCTTTTGTTGTCCCTACTTCAAGCTTTTTTTTTTTTCCTAAATTCTGAGTGAAGCTTAACACTCGATTTGGTATGATTGGTCCTTGCCTCATTTCTTGTATTCTAAAGATCACTGGATAACTTTAGAAAATCCCTAGTTCATGAATGAGACCAACAGAGTAAAAGAAAACAAAAACCTTTTCATAAGCTTGGAACTTTTGATGTCCTGCACATGGAGATGCCTTAATGGAAAATTACATGCTTTATTCAAATGACTAGCAGAGCAATCTTTCTTATTTTTATTGACAAGAGAAATAGTTTTTTTTTCACCTTCAAGGGCATGACGTGAAATCATTATCTATTGATTCAATCCCCTGTTTACTCTAGGTTTTTATTAACTTGGATCATTTTTCATAATTCTGTCACTCTGCGAGGAACTGGGATTGTATCATCTGCCTCTCACGGAGGATTTCAACCTTGAGATTTCCCAGTCTTTCTGGCAATAGTAACAGGAGGAAACACTGTGAGGGTTAATCATCCTATCTCACAGCCACAGCATCGAGACAGTATTTAGTCGAATAGATATTTCACAGGACTGAAGGATGGGGCTTGTTCCTCCACGCAGCGGAATCCTCTGTGGGCACATGAGCACCTGTGTTCAGGGTGAGCCATGGTGACTCCCTGGTCTCACAGAGCTGCATGATGTGTAGAAACCTGTGTGGTAACAGTTTGGACTGGACTCTGCAGACCTGGCCATCTTTAACTCCCTGTTGCTCTCAGGTGCTGCTGACCTGATGCTGTAGGTGAAACCCTGCTGGTCTACTCTAGATGATGGGCAGCTGGTACCTTTCTGCTAAGAAGCCATCTTTTATCACAGAGTATTCACCTTTGCCTTAGAAAGTTTCATCACACTTCTCATTCTAATAGTAGAAAAATTCTCTACATAAAAAGTGCATCTCGTAGTTGCTGTTAAATAGACTTTCAGAGTCATATCTGTGACCAAGGAGGCCAGCTTCAGGATGTCTCCATTAGATAACTTCCTTGCATATATATTTCATCAAGTCCTCACAAACCTTTGGAAGGAATGTCACAGTTAGGATTCATATATCAGGACAAAGGTTAGATGAGATGACCTGGAGGTTATTTCTACTCCAGGGACACAATGTTTACATTTTTCCACACAGTAGGGTCTGCAGCACTCCTCACCTATAGACATTTTATCAAACGTGTATTTCTTTGGTCTGCTGTACTACAATAAACTCTGCATAGCGTGACAAAGGGAAGTGAATTTACTGAAAATATCTCACACACAAAAAAAGTGTGCAGATTGAAAGGGAATGAGCATTTGTAAATAATACATGAGTTCTGAAACATGCTGATCACTTCGTATGCATTATTTAATGTAAATTTCACAACAATCTCCTAAAGTCGAAAAGTAATCTTTGTTTACAGATAAGAAATAGATTCAAAGACATTGAATGACTTTCCTGAGATAGCTTAAGACCAAATATTATGGGAAGGGGATATAACTCAGTGGCACAGTGCCTGTCTGGCAAGCACGAGGTCCTGAGTTTGATTCCCCATTCTAAGAAAAAAAAGAAGAAGGAGAAGGAGAAGCAAGTATTGATGGTCCAGAGCACTTAGTCTGTGAAGGAGGCAAGAAAGCACATTTAAAGAGTTAAGTAAGAACTGAACAATCATGGCACACGTAGCAGCTAAAATTCCCTGTGCTTTCACTGTTTGCCATGCACAGTGTGAATCATTTTCCATTCCTCATCTCATTCACCATGGGGCTTTGTGGCTCTAGCATCACAAATAATAAAACTGAAGCTCAGATGGGTGAGGCCAGTTAGGCGGAGGCTTCATTTGAGCCTGGACAAGCCCATCTGTTTGGCAGCAGGACCCTAGTCTCAAGGAATTTAGAGGAAGCATCAAGTGCCCTCAGGAATGGGGAGGTAGAGTCAAGAAGATTGATAGTCCTAGGAGCTCTGGAGCCAAGGGGAGCATTGATAAGACTGTAGTGGGTGCTGCTGTCATCCTCATTCACTGGACACTCAGACTGGACTGGTGTGATGTTTCCAACACCTCACTGGTGCATTTTGGGCTACTGACAGTTCAGGGACAAATTGCATACTATGCAATTAAGAGGTACCAGGCTAAAATCCCTACTAGAAACTGAACAAAAATTTGAAAGTAGCAAGAGTTTGTATTGCTCAGATGCAACCTTTTGGTGCTGTGGGTGTCATAGAAAGGATGGCTTCTATTCACCATTGCACACCCCAAGTCCAAACAAACCTCAGTGGCCAACATTCTTCTGTCATTAGGCCAGCTTCCTTCCTGGCTGACTATTCACTCACCCATCTACCCATCCATTCATCCATCCATGCATTAGTCCATGCATGCATCTATCTTTGTATCCATTTATCCATCCATCCATTCATCCGTTGCTGCAGTGTTTTATGGCAGCATCTCATTTTAAAGTACTTAAAAGAGAAGTCTAGAAATAAGCGAGTCCCTCCTTACTCTGCTATTTTTCCAAACAAACAAAACAACAGCAACCACAATTTCCTTTATCTTATATTCATTCTTACTTCATATTATCACACTATTTAAAACTCCTTCCCTTCCAAAACTCCAATTAGCTCCTCACTAGTGGAAGGTTGCATAGACACCAAAAAGCCTGGTGTCAATTGGTTGGTTTATTAGTTATTGGAAGTTGGCTGGTTGTGTCATGTGGTTCTTGCACTTATTGAACTCTCCTACTGTGGGAGACTATTTTTTATGAATTGGATGTGTAAAGATAAAACAACTTTATGCACATGCTCTGAGAGCTTACACTTTCTTTTTGGCTGGTGAGGAGAGGATGCAGTCATAAACAGACTTTTTCATCAATAATACAGGTCCTTCTGTGGTAGGAATTTCTGAGGTCCATGGAAGCATTAAGAGCTTGTACGCATCCTGAGGCCATCAGGAAGGCTTTTTTTGGAGTCAGATATTTCTAAAGTATCTTTAAAGACTAAGTTGAAGTAAAAGAAGTGAAAGAAAAGAGGACCATTCAGAGTTGGTTTGTGATGGAAAAACTTTGCATCCTGAGATTAGAGACTCAGAGACCAAGATGAATGCTAAATCATCTGAGGCTGCACCTAATTTAATATGGACATGTGCACCTACCATGTGCCTTTGCAGCTGCCTTATTAAGAGCCCTCAGAAGACCTTAGTGATTTCCTTTGTGTTGGTTGATACCAACTAACCATGAGCTCATGATGAACCTCATTGTGGTCTCAACCTCAACCTAGTGCCTGACACAGAGCAGATGTTTTGCAAGTATTTTTGGGAAGAGTGACTTAGTGAATAGTTCATTAATAACAATAGCTAAATGTGTTGGTCATTACCTATCCTGACGTTATTCTCAGTACCTTCTTTATATTATCTCATTTAACTCTTATTGCATGGCTAGAGGAGAGAAAGAGAGAAAGGATAAGGGAAAAGGGCCTTGTGGCAGTAATCTAAGTGGTAGGCATAGGAGGTAGGCTTATGTGAGTGTCACCTGGTATATACTGTGCTGAAAGTTGTATGATCTGGGGATGCCAAAGACAAATCAAGAAACACATTCCCTGGGCTCTCAGAACTTTACATTTACCCCAACTTTAGCATTTAGGTAAAGACCTTGAAGAAGCATAACAAAGCTTAACTCCAGAGAACATTTATTAAATGCTTTTCATGGGCTAAGAATAATTCCAATCATGGCCATCGCTCGGGTTGTGTGTCACAGCAAGAAAATCCTGAGAACCGGTGCCTATTGCTCCCTCTGATCTCCTTCTTTCTTCTGCAAACACTGTACCCAAGAAAGTACACCAGATATTTTAGGCCCTAGCTTTGTTTGACTTTAGCTTTGGGGACAGAGGACACTAGTTTTAATAATACTAAATGCTTGCCTTATATCTACACTGCTAATTCTTTTTTAATGATCACAGGTAGTTTTCCTTGCAGTGTTGACATCAGTTTCTCAGGCTGTACTTCCAGCTGTCCAGTTGGCTGGAATTAGGGAGAAACTGTGTAATAATCCAGACATACAGGTGCTGAAATGCAAAATCCTGACACAAAAATATCTGGGTAATGTCTCAGTCTACTTGTTTGCTTTTCTGTCTTTGCTAATGTTAAAAAACAAAGCCTTCATGTAGAGAGGTTGGAACTAGGGTCGCTTTGCTTAGCAAGTAACTATTACTTATTCACTCTCTCTCCTCTCTCAGGACATATGCAATGAGTGCCCTCCTGGCCCTCCAGGACTCCCTGGCCTGCCGGGGTTTAAAGGAGACAAAGGTCTCCCAGGAAAGCCAGGGAGAGAAGGCATGGAAGGGAAAAAGGTAAGCAGGAAAGAGAAGCCTTTGTCTTTACCTTTTCAGTGAACAGTGTTCTAGGAATCCCAACCCTGATCCTCATGACTCTGAAAGGATTAAGGTTTTGAGGGATTAGAGATACCAGGGAAGCATGGGGTTGAAGGGACAGAGTGATAGGAATGGCAGGGACTTGGCATCTATGAGTTCTTGTCATTTTAAGAACATGTTGACTGTGATATTCCAATATGTGGTGAGGCCTAGAGATTCATACTCATTCTATTGACTGACTTTTCCTCCTTTTCTCATTTCCTCCTTTTCTAACCTGACAACTTTGACATCTATGTACTGGGAACTAATGTAGGCTTACAGATTCTTAGATCTATTTACTCATCCACCTTTTCCTAACTATCCATCCGTTCACCCATCTCTCTATCCATCTCTTTGTCATCGCCTGTTTTTGACATGTCATTAAATGTGTCCTACCTAGCAGTCAACATGTCAGCACAGGAGAGGCCCAGAAGAAAAGACCGAGACCCTGTTCTCATGCAGCTGCAGAGATAGAAAGTTTCATATGGTGGTATGGGGAATATAACTCAAAACAACATCTCCTGAGTGAGAAATCCTCTCCATAAAGGTAAAACAGAAAGAGCACAATCTTGTTGAATAAACAAGCCAGAGTGTGATATGCATCAGGCGAAGTCACAGAGACATCTCACTCTTTTTGATATAAACATCCATTTCATATACTTTTTTTTTATTTTAAAGAGAATAAAAACAAAACAAAACAAAACAAAACAGTAAAACACAACAAAGCAACAGAGCAGATCAGAAAGAACAGTTCAAGCAATACAGGTCTTCAAAACATAACGACAGGAAATTAACAATGGCTAGCCTAGTGTCTCTTGTTTTCTTTGAAATGGTTGTTCATACATTCACACACAATAAACTCAAACAAAATAAAATAATATAAAACCAGCTAAGACAAAAGAGTGAAAGCATTACAGGCCTCCAATTCAGACAATAAGAAATCAACAGTGGCTACCTTAAATGTCCTTTGTTTTCTTCAAAAAAAACTGATCATATCTTCTCGCATATTGTAATGAAGTAGTAGAAAACAGATTTAATCTAATCAAATCAAAGAATAAAAGCATTATTGGACTTCAGAACCTGAAGATATGAAATCGGCTATGGCTACCATAATGTCTCATTTTCTTCAATGTAGCTGTTCATATTTTGATATTTAATAAAATCTCCTCTTGTAAACTTTTTAAGAGTAGTTCTAAGCATGTGTAAGTGTATACTTGTACAATTTCATATACTTTTAAGATAAGCAACTAGTTCTCAAGTAGAGGGACTCAGTAGCACCATTTGTCACCCATGTTCTCTCACTCCAAATTCACCTGGTAGTTGAGTGGCAGCTATCTGTCAGCTGATTGGCCTTATCTAAAGCAAAGATAAATATCCTCCATCTGCATGACAGGAGATAGTTCTGCAACTCGGGAAGAGGCTCTTACCATCTCAAAGAAATTGGGCCACAGCCATTATTTTCCTTATGGATTACATTCCAAAGAGATAGACCTAAGTCCTTCAGAAAAACATTCATGGATTGTAAAGCTGGAAAAAGAAAAGCCTTATTTGCCTTTTGAAAGGATCCAAACACATTTTAAAGGGAGAGAGAGCTAACAATGACATTTTCTGAAGTGAATACTTATGTGGGACAGAATCAAATTCGGAGGTAAAATTAACCTGTGTCCCTCTCCTCTGGGCCTTAAGCAATTCCCATTTTCCTCCAGCTGCAGCTGTGCAGGTGTTTTTAGTATGTGTGTGGCAGGACCCCAGAAAGTCCTCCATGTGCTCTGGCACCCTGAGAGGGGCCAGGAGACAATTTTAAAACTGACTTGACTAAGAATACTTTCATGTGATTTAATTCTGGTGATCAAGTCATTAATAATAACTATTTATTTGATCTTTGGCCTTTCTTGAGTCATATTTTATAGGATAGTAAATGGATATATTTGGATATTTTTACATCTCTGTTATGGGTATTTCTCTCAGCTTACTATTAAACAACTCAAAAGGACATTTAGTTGGTTAGGATGGGCGGGTCTTAGAGGTTGAGCAGTCTCCCCGTCAGAGGGATTCTCCAGGTGGGCAGCAGCTCCAGATCACTTAGGGTCATTTTCAGATAAACTTTTTCAGGACTCTCCACCAGACCCATTGCATCAAATCCCCAAGTGTGAAACAGGCATAATGGGTGTTGTAATATAACAGTGACAATTCAAGCAGTTCTGAAGTTCAGAATTACTCTACCCTTCCTGGAAAGACCTGGTAGGTGTCTAAGAACTCTCTCCTCCCACTTTGGCAGCCTCTCCTCAGAACCAGGCAGCTCTGTAGTACAAAGAGATCTACATATATAAAGTGAGATGCCACATGGGTAAAACTCTTTTTCTTATTGCGACAGAACTCTCCATCTTCTTTACTGTATTAGTTATCTATCACTTCATTACAAATTTCCCTAAAACAATGAACACTTACTACCACTCATTTCTGAAGGGTAGGAGTCTGGGAGTGGCTTGCTGGTGGTTCTGGTTCAGGGTATTTCCTGAGTGGGTCTCAAGCTCTTAACTATAATTACCTCAAGCTCTGTTGGGCAAAACTAACTCTGTGGCTATCAGCTGAGTACTCAGTTCCACCCTGGCTATCATCAGGGGCCCATTCTTTCCTACATAACTGCCCAGTGAGGTTGAGGTACAGAAGCTGATTTCTCCAGAGTAAATGTTTAGGTGGAGAAGGAGCTAGGGTGGAAGGAGGAGGCCAGGCAAGGGCTGGTCCTTTATGCTAATCCCAAGAGTCACACCTCATCCCTTCTGCTATAGTCTGTTATCTACACACACTAATCATGGTATACATGGAGACTACTCAAGGGTGTGAGTGTGGAAAGCAGGGGACATGGAGCCATCTTGGAGACTGACTAGCACACCATCTAACTACACTAGTGGTGCTTATGTACCCAGTTGTAAAGATGTACTTGGTACTAACACTTGTATGTGACTTTTCCCCAGATGTACTGGGGGCTGAGGCTGGCTGCAAGGGAGATCCTGGGAGGAAATTAGTGGACATTTATTCAAGGTGAATGGCTTGATGATGACTTTGGACGTAGGATCTAGATGCTCAAAATTTTATTCTTTCTTTATTTTTCTTATGTCCTTACTACAGGGAGACGCTGGAGCCCAAGGCACCCCAGGTCCCCCAGGAATAGCTGGACCGCAGGTCAGTAAGACTTCATAAACATCTCTATTTATCAATGCTGTTCACCTCAATAATTCACCAAAGTTTGAGGAAGAGTGATAGCCTGTGTAAAGGAATGGTGATCTTACAATCAGGAAACCAGTGTTCCAGGTCTAATAATGGCACTGACCTTCCTAGTGGCCTTGGGCAGAGCAGTTCTACTTGTAAAGTCTCAGCTGCTCACTTAGAAACACCTGAATACCACAAAGCATGAAGCACAGGTAGGAACTGGAATGTGTGTTGCTTACTAAGACATGACAGAAACCTCAACCTCACTACCTGCTAATGACAAAAATAAAAACAGGTTCAACCGTATGTTAGAACTGAATAATAGAATGCATAAAAAGAACTTGGCACTCAATAGAAAACATCAGAATGGTGCTTACACATGCAGGTAGGCATTGTTATCCTCATGTGAATGACAAAGTTCCCATTTACACTCAGCAGCGAGTGCTGTGGCTACACAGAACCAGAGAGGCTTCCTGGAAAAGAGAGCTCAGCCACACGGCCAGGAGGGAAGCACTCTTTGGTTGTCAAAACAAGTATAGGGGCTACAGCTGTCTTCGCTGTTGTTGGTGATAGTACTTAGCTCTAAGAAGAGATGGCATACCTGTCCAGTTGTTGATACTCCCCTGTGGGTGCTCTCTGTGGCTTTGTAGCTGTGTGAACGGTGTACCTCTTATAATACTTCCTTCTGTGGCCTGACTAGTCATAGTGAGGGGCAGGATGAAGTTTTCACAAGGACTGTGTAGAGTATCAGAAGTCAGAGCGTGGAGCTGGAATCCTATCACAGCTCTGTGCCCTTAGGAGAGTTTCTAAGCTTTTCTGCCATTTCTTTCCCATTAACTCAGTGGTATCCAGGAGCAACAACCTTACAGCTTGTCACTGAGATGACTGCAGGTGAAATGTTCTTGTCAGCAGCTAGTGCACTGAAAGCACTCAGACAACATTATTACTGTTTCAGCCCCTGGGTCGTAGCCTGTGACAGAGCCAGAACTGTTGTGAAGATTTGAGAATAAAGTGTAAGGGAAAATTAAAAGCCCCTATAAGCAATGCTGTGTTTTAAAATACAAAGTTAATGCAATGAATCCATGAGAACCAAAATAGCAGATTTAAAATAAAGATAGGAACGAAACTTACACCTGAATATCTTCCTTTAGTAGCCTTCTCCTAATCACAGTTTGTTCAGATCTCTGTGTTTATTTACAACCTAATATTTTGTTCATTTTGGATTCTTTTAAATTAATTTTGACTTTTTAAAGGGCTTAATGGAATATTATCTATCTTGATTATTAAGGTATTGGAGGCCAGAGATAAATGTTTCACTTGTCTTACAAGCCCTGGAAAATAATTTTGAATATATTATTATTAAAAAAACAAACAAACAGAACCCATGATGTTAACCACAACCAGACCTGTGATGGATCAAGATGGGAAATGTTTATGCTCCCAGGCCCTGGATGGAAGGTTAAGAGGTCTAGCATTTGTGATACATAGATTTTGTAAAGATTTGGAGGTTTTTGAAGTAGCCAAGACCTGTGCTTCTCAAACCACAGTTATCAAGTCTCAGCACAGATGCAAAAAGAGATACTGCCTGGGGCAGTGTTAGGTACAGAGGCACCAAGAAAGAGTAGCACCACTGTCAAATATCTCTGCACACGACACTCCCTTCTGGGGTCATGAGTGGAGGTTTAGCTCCTCCCTTGGAGAATTTTTCAGGCCTGTAATTTCAGCTGATCCTTAAAGAACTTTTGCTATTGATTTGCTGGCTAGTGAGTGGGCTTAGCTTCTGCAAAAGTTTTTATTTAGAGAAATAGAACAAACTAAACAAATGAGTTCCCTCCACCAACAATGTACTCTTTCCTTTATCACCCCTACCCTGTGTGAAGCTCTGATGATTTGGGATAATGCCTGTGTCCTTGTTCCTTTATAATTTGCTTCAGTATTCTCCTTCTAATATTCTGTGACAGGCAAAGACAGCTTCCATCTGGGAAAAGAACAAAACTTAGTGCTGCACCTGAGATACAGGCTTCTTGCTTCTCCACTTGAAAGTTGATGGCGACCTTGAGAAGTCCCTGAGGCTTGAGTCTACTCTTCATAGTGACTCTTCACAAGTTATTCTGCAACTGAGTATTCTAAGGGGCAGATAACCTGCTTTCCACTATTGTTTTCTGAGTGATCAGCATGGTCCCAAGAAGTAGAGCTATTATCTCACTTACTGACAAGACTTTACAGACAAGAAACTAAGATTTCACAAGATTAAATGCCAGTAACAACAAAACCTATAGGTTGTTTAGCTGAGTTTGATCCCTGGTGATGTAACTTCAAGACTTGCTCTGGTTAATCATTCCTTTACCCTTGTAGTCAGGTAAATGTGTACACCGGACTATAGACAGCTTCCAGTGGTGCTCTGTTTTTCAGTTGGTACTGTGATAATATCTGTTAACTATTTTCCTCTTATCACCATTTATTGTCAGGAAAATGAATCACGAAGGGGTTACTGCATGTTCGGTGAACTCATAGGTCTGTTTTTTTGGTTCTTGCTTCCAAACTCAAGCCAATTTTTGTGTTCCTCATTTATCCCATACCATTTTCCAGAAGGCAGGAGGATTGTTTCATTTCCTATATGTTCAATGTCACTTACCAAACAGTATCTTTGGCAAACTTGTGAACACAAAGATGGTTTGTTAGCTAAAAATACTACCAACATGGCTCTATATCCTTTTGTAATGTGCATTTTCAAAAGAGGCTAGCTCATTTATTTGCAGTTGTCATTCCAGGAGCTTCCCCAAGATTTATCTCGCATATTTGTAGCTTTTCTCTTTAGGGGCTGGGACTGGAAAGGTTAATGCCACAGTCAGTAACAGAGCTCCCTTCCAGGGTTTTTAAACTGCACAAAACACTTCCTTTAAGGAACAGGGTCTGGAGGCTGTGGCTTCTGGAATGACTATGATCTATGCCAAGAAAAAAGGCAAAAGACGGTAATCACAGAAGTGTCCCTGGGAGCATGTATTTTTGCTATCAGATGTAACATCACCTCTCACACTGGAGATGATGATAATTCTATACCTCACAAAAAGCATTTTATTCCCTTCTCATTGGACATTCACATACCAGGTTGGAGTCTAAATGGAGTCTCTGGACCTGAAGATACCCTAATAAGCAGAAGTCCTTTCTTGGAGGTTCTGGATTAGTCTGGCAGGGCAAACACAATATCTCCTGCTACTCTTACTGCTAGAAAAAGTCTGCAGGAATCATCCCACCCAGAAGGATTCCCAGAGACTCTTGCTGTATTCTCTCTTGAGAAGCAAGCATCTCTTCCCAATCATAGCTGTTCAGTCCTCAGAGACTGTCATCAGGATCCCCTTCAATATTTTCCTTCCATCAGCAGGTACAGAGAGAGGTCAGACTTGAACCAGGCTTTCTAGACACTGGGCAGAGAAGGATGAAGAGCTGACAGGTGACATTCAGAAAAGTTAAACTGAGGCTGGAGGCTCTCAGAGCAGTAGAGACAGCATGATCTTTGGAAGCCAATGGTTCCTCAGTATGCCCTACCTCCTGTTAGCTGAATGAATTTCTTTCCTAATTATAGGACTTGAGCATTTATTGGATTTCCCTGAACCATTCTTCCCTCATATAAATAATGTATAGCCTAACTAACAAAGAAAATATAAGGACTAAACTAGAGAAAATTTATAACACATAGCATGTAGGAAACATTTAATATGTGTGACTGCTGTGGTCCTTGTAAATCCTGCTTCAGTTCAGTTAATAGCCATTGTAACAGACTTTCAGAACAGTAAGTGGCCTTAAGAAAACTAGTACCGTGGTCAGGGAGCAACTTGTAAAGGCTGCCTGGAGGGAGTGGGATTTTAGTGTGTTGAAGGAACAGGTTAGATTTTCCAAGTATATGTGTGAAAGGATTTTCTAGGCTGGGAAGCTGCATGCAAAAGTTCAACTTGTTGTGAGAGTAGCAGAATCTTGTTAATTTAAGAAGTTGAGGTCCTGGCCTCAACAGTTTGCAAACCCCTAGAGAAAATTGCCTGTTCGATAGACTCACAAAGGCAGGCAACCTTAGAAAAGCTCTTGGTACAAAGGTAACCTCTAAGTAATTGAAAATGCCATTGAAATGCTATAATAAATATTCATAATACTTTATTATTAAATGTATGTAAAAGCAAACTAGAATATTTCCTCAACCCAGAAAACCACTAAGATAAGAGAAAAAAATTTACTAATGGACGAAGCCAAAATATAATGTGCATCAGAGGCTGGCTCAGCATTTGCCAAGTCAGAGAGAAACCTCCCTTTTATAGGGCTGAGCTGGTAGAACAGCTGCCACTGCACATGTTCTCAGGATAAGCAATAACTGGTCCTTAAGTCAGAGGGCTTGGCAGCACCATTTGTCAGTCATGTTCACCACAGATTCATCTGGTAACTGGGCTGGCCATCTGTGTTAGCTAATTGGCCTTGTCCAGAGGAAAGATAAATGTGTCCTATCTTTATGACAGGAGGTAAGTTTTATTGTTTCAGTACTGGAGATTGAAACCAGGGCCTCTACACTGAGCAAGGTCCCTAGCTCCCTGTCCATGCCCTATATGTCTTATTTTAAATCAGTGTCTTACTAAATCTCTAAATAGCCCAGGCTGGGCTTAAACTTGCAATCCTCCAGCCCAGCCTCCCAGAGAGCTGGGATTTTAGGTGTGCACCACTGTGCCCAGATGACAAAGAGGTAGTTTTGCATCTTCAACCTGGGGAATCTTCTCAGTCTAAGTTCCTACTTTCCCACAGGAACTGAGAGACAGAGCTGTTATCTTCCTTGATGATTATGTTGTGAAGGAATGGATAGTAAGTCCTGAGAGAGACAGTCCTGATTCCTGGTCATAAAGTGGGCAAGAGGCTTATCCAGCTTTTAAAATGATCTATATGCATTTCAAGGAAGCAGGCCAAGAACTTAAAGTTGCAAGTTTTCTAGATAATACTCTCAGAAAGAGGTGCTCTGTTCCCATACTTCTTTCTTCTTTTCTTTTCTTTTCTTTTCTTTTCTTTTCTTTTCTTTTCTTTTCTTTTCTTTTCTTTTCTTTTTTCTTTTCTTTTCTTTTCTTTTCTTTTCTTTTCTATTCCTTTCCTTTCCTCTTTTCTTTTCTTTTCTTTTCCTTTTTTCTTTCTTTCTTTTTCTTTCTTTCTTTCTTTCTTTTTCTTCTCTCTTTTCTTTTTTGGTATAGTATAGTGTTCATTTATTCAGCAACTATTTAATTAGTAGCTATGCAATGGTGGGTATTGTGTATGTCAATGGATAGACATATGTAAGCAAAGTCAACCTGGTCTCTGTCCCTGAGACATACATCAAACAAATGCATGGCAAGATTTCCAATGATATCTACTTGTGTTATGAAAAGGGTATAAGACTAGAGAATGAAAAACTGGTGTTCAGTTTAAATTGGAGAGCTAAGAAAGATCTTCCTAAAATATAATCTGATACTTGAAGATTAATCAGTTATACAAAGAAAAAAGACTAGGCATGAAAGTGGCTGGTGAACAGGGTGGTGGGGGGTGGAGTAATAAAGAGAATTAAGCCTTTACAAATGCTCCCCAGTAAACACCTTCTAGGGAGAAATGAGTTACTAAAGAAGTGAATTGATAATCCACCTGGGATAAACATTCTGGAGAGATGGATTTTTGTTGTTGTTATTTTAATTGTATTTTAAAGAAAGAAAAACAAAACCAAACAAATACAAGAAAAACAAGAAACAAAAGAGACAGATAAACAACAATAACAAGAAACCCAAGACCATAACAATATAGGCTTTCAAAACAAAGTGGTAGGAACTTAACAAAGGTTGTTATTTTGCATAGTTATCATCAAAAGAGTCACTCATATTACCAGATATGGACATGCAAAATTGATCTAATCCTATGAGTGTTGACTGTTTTGTTCCAAGAACTAATAGAATTAGTAGTACAATTATCTTAGCAATCTTAGATGTATATATACAAATTTATATCTTTTCTCTTTTCCCTTCCTTCTTTTCTCCTTTTCCCTGAGTTATTTTTCCACTTTGAGCAGTTTCTTACCCTTTCCCAATATTTATTGAAGATTTTGGATCTTATTTACTCTTTCAGTTTCTTATACAAGGGAGACAATATGGTATTTACACATACGAGTTTGATTTTTTTCACTTATGAGTATGGTCTCAAGTTGTATCCATTTACCTATAAAAGCCTCAATGTGATCCTTTTTTTATAGCTGAGTAGTGCTCTATTATATAAAAATACCACATCTTTTTTATCCATTCCTCAATTGATGGGCATTTGGGTTGTTTCCAAGATTTGGCTATTAGAAATTGTGTTGCTGTAAACATGGGTGCACATATATCACTGTGGTATGTTTTCACTTCTTCTGGGGAAGTATCCCAGAAGCAGGATAGCTGGGCCAAATGGGACCTCCAATCTCAGCTTTTTGAGGAACCTCTACACTTATTTCCACAGTGGTTGCACCAGTCAAAACTCCCACCAGCAGTGCAGAAGAGTTCCTTTTTCCCCACAGCCTTGTCTAGCATTTGTTACTGTCATTTTCTTGATCCTGGCCATTCTTTCTGGAGTGAGATGGAATCTAAGTGTTGTTTGAATTTGCATTTCTTTAGTGACCAATGATGCTGAACATTTTTTTATATATTTATTTGTCATTTACTTGTCATTGTATTTCTTCATCTGAGAAGTGTGTATTCATCTCAGCTGCTCATTTGTGGATTGGGTCTTTGAATTTCAGGGGCCTGATTTTTTTAATTCTTCATATGTTCCAGATAGAAATCCTTTGTCTGAGGGACAGTTGACTTAAGATTTTTTTGCAATTCTTGGGTTTTCTTTTCACTCTGTAGGAGATCTCTTTTGACTTACAAAAACTTTTTAATAAGACGAGATCCCAGTTGTTGCTTTTGGGAACTATTTCCTGTGCAGTTTGCATTTCATTCTTGAACTTTTTGCCTACTCCTATGTCTTCAAGATTTCTACCAACTTTGTCTTTCAGCAGATTTAGTGTTTCTGTTTTAATATTTAGATCTTTGATCCATTTTGAGTTTAGTTTAGTGTATGGTGGTAGACATGGGTCTAGTATTAGTTTTTGGCATATGGAAAGCCTGTTTTTTCAGCACCACTTATTAAATAGGCTATCTTTCTTCCAGTGAACATGGTTGGCACTTTTGTCAAAGATAAGGTGGCTGAGTGTGTTTGTAGTTGTGGCTGTATCTTCTAATCTATTCCATTGATCTTCGGGTCTGTTTTGATTCCAGTACCATGATGTTCTTATCACAGTAGCTTTGTCGTATAACTTCAGGTTAGGAATTGTGATGCCTCCTGCCTTGTCTTTGTTTCCCAGAATTGCCTTTGCTATTCTAGGTCTCTTCTGGTTCCATATGAATTTTAGGAATGATTTCTCTAGATCTGTAAAGTATGCTAATGGTATTTTGATTGAAATTGGATTTTGGGAGAATGGCCATTTTCACAATGTTTGTTCTTCCTATCCATGACCAAGGAATGTCTTTCCATTTTCTGAAATCCTGTTCGGTTTCTTTTTTCAGAGTACTGTAATCTTCACTGTATAAATCTTTTATTTCCTTTGTTAGATTAATTCCTAAGTATTTCATTTTTTTGGATACTATTGTGAAGGATGTGGTTTACCTTATTTCTCTCTCAGTGAGTTTGTTTTTTGGGTACAGAAATGCTATTGATTTTTGAGTGTTGACTTTGTATCCAGCTATGTGACTGAATTTGGTTATTACATCTAGAAGCCTTTTAATGGAGTTTTGGGGTCTTCTATGTAGAGTATCATGTCATCTGCAAATAGTGATAATTTAACTTCTTCCTTTCCTATCCTTATTCCTTTTATTTCTGTCTCTTGTCTAATTACTCTGGCTAATGTTTCCAGCACTGTATTGAATAGGAGTGGTGATAGTGGACAGCCTTGTCTTGTTTGTGATTTTAAAGTGAAAGCTTTCAGTTTTTGACCATTTCATATGATGCTGGCTGTTGGTTTGTCATAGATGGCTTTTATCAGATTGAGGTAAAGACCATCTATTCCTATTTTCTTTAGGGTTCTTATCATAAATGAGTATTGTATTTTATCAAAAGCTTTTTCTGCATCTATTGAAATGACCATGTAATTCTTATCTTTGGCTCTATTGATATGGTGCATTACATTTATTGATTTGTGTATGTTGAACCATCCTTGCATTCCTGGGATGAATCCCACTTTGTTGTGGTGTATAATCTTCTTGATGACTTGCTGCATTCTGTTTGGCAGTATTTTATTGAGGATTTTTGCATCTTTGTTCATTAGGGAGATTGGCCTGTAGTTCTCTTTTTTGGTTGGGTCTTTCTCTGGTTTTGGTATTAGGGTAATACTTGCTTCCAGGAATGATTTAGGAAGATTTCCTCCCCTTTCAATTTCATTAAAGAGTTTAAGGAGTGTTGGCATTAAGTCTTCCTTGAATTTCTTGTAGAATTCAGCTATGAATCCATCTGGACCTGAACTTTTCTTGGTTAGTAAGGTTCTAATTACATTTTCAATTTCATTAACTCCAATTGGGTTATTCAGCAGTTTTACATCTTCTTGATACAGTTTTGGTAATTCATTTGTTTCTAGGAATCTGTCCATTTCTTCTGTGTTATAGAATATATGAGACTAAGGATTTTCAAGGTAGGTATTGATGATCTTCTGTCTATCCACAGGGTCTGTAGTGATTTCATCTTTTTCATTCCTTATTGCATGAATTTGGGTGTTTTCTTTCCTTTTTAAGTAAGGTTGGCTAGGGTTTTATTAATTTTGCTTATTCATTCAAGGAACCAACTCTTCAATTCATTAATTCTTTGTATTGTTTTCTTAGTCTCTATTGCATTCATTTCTCTTCTGATCTTTATAATTTCCTTCCTTCTTTTGGCTTTGGGATTGACTTGTTCTTCCTTTTCTAGATGTTTGAGGTGTAGTATCAGGTTATTTATATGTATTAATTCTGTTTCCCTGTTATGGGAATTCACTGTAATAAATTTCCATCTGAGAACTGCTTTCATTGTATCCCACAGATTCTGGTAAGTTGTATTTATATTTTCATTTGCTTGTAGATAATGTTTAATTTCTTCTTTAATTTCCTCTGTGACTCATTGATTCCTCAGGAGTGTATTATTTAATTACTATGTTTTATGGAGTTTTTGCAGTTTTTTTGTCATTAATTTCCAGTTTCATGGCACTGTGATCAGATAATATGCACAGGATAATTTTAATTCTTTTGCATTTATTTAAGCATGTTCTATGGGCTACAATATAGTCTATTTTAGAGAATGTCCCTTGTGAAGCTTAGAAGAATGTATGTTATTATGTTGTTGGGTGGAATATTCTGTGCACATCTACCGAGTTCATTTGTTCACAAGTTTGATTCAGTTCTGTTATTTATTTCTTTGCTGATTTTTTTGTCTATTTGATCTGTTTCTTTGTATCAATAGGTCTTAAGGTCTCCTGTTATAATTGCATTATTGCTTATTTGATTTTTCATTTCTATAATATTTATTTTATATAGCTGGGTGCTCCCATATTTGGTGCATATATATTTAAGGTTGTTATTTCTTCCCCTTGGAGTTTTCTCCTAACCAGTATGTAGTGACTTTCTTTATCTCTTTTGATCTTTCTTGGTTTGAAGTTCATACTGTCTACAAACAGAACAGCTACCTCTGCTTTTTTTGGGGTTACCATTGCATGAAGTTTTGTTTTCCATTCTTTGACTTACAGTCTATGAATTTCCTTTTGGGTTACATGGGTTTCTTATATACAGTTGGAAATTGTTTCTTGATCCATTCTGCCAGTCTGTTTCTTTTAATTAGTGAATTGAGTCCATTTGCATTAATGGTTATAACTGATATGTATCAGCTTATTTTTGTCATGTTATCTTTCTTCTGTTTGTTCTTTACCTTTTCCCGCTACTTAATTGTTTGCCCTGCTTGGTGGTTTTTTTCTGTTGGTGTTCTTGAAGTCATAGTTATTTTTATGTCTATCTAGAATATCTTTTAGTATTCTTTGCAGGGTTGGTTTGGTGGTCATGAAGTTCTTCAGCTGTTCTTTGCCATAGAAGTGTCTTATTTCTCCATCAATTTTGAAGGATAGTTTGGCGGGGTACATCAATCTAGGTTGGAAGTCCTTTTCCTTCAGGATTTGAAATACTTCACTCCATGCTCTTCTTGAGTTGATTGTGCTGAGAAGTCTCCTGTGGTTCTGATGGGCTTTCCATTATAGGTGATTTGTTTCTTCTTTCTAACAGCTTTTACTATTCTTTTCCTATGTTAAATTTTTGGGATGTTGACTATTGTATACCTGGGTGTAAATTTATTTTGGTTATGGCTAATTGGAGTTCTATGTGCTTCACTTATCTGTATGTGTGTTTCTTTTCCCACATTTGGGAAATTTTCTGCTATTACTTCTGTAAATAGATTTTTTTGTATCATTTGTGTTGTCGCCTTTTTCATTTACACCTATGAATCTTATATTGTTTTTCTTTGCATCATCTTGCAACTGTTGAATTTTTATTTCCTGATTCCTTGTTATTTTTAAAAGGTCTTTCCTTTCCTTTTCACTCAATCTTGTCTTCAAGGTCTAAAAGTCTATCTTCACATTCATTCAGGTGATTATGCCAGTTTTTGATGGAATTTTTGATTTTCTGGATATCTCTTTGACTCTGTTTCATGCATTCTAATTCTTATATTGTTCATTCAAGGTTTCCATCATTTTGCAGTGCTTATTTTTTTAACTGTGTCTTCTTTAGATGTATTCAGCATTTCTTTATATTTATCATTTCAGTCGCTATCATTTCAGAAGTTTCAAGTGTGCGATTTATACTTTCTTCTATGTCCATGTCTCCTAGGCTTGTTTGGGATTGGCTGAAGGTTTGAGACTGCATTTTGCTCTTTTGTTTTATCATTTTCTGTATTTCCCTAGGGCAGCTGAATGCAATCTCAGTTGTTTCCTGGGTTGAGTAGTGCTGTCCATACTGAAGGGACTTTTCCCTGAGTGGGAATCTTTAGGCAGGCCTTGCCAGGTCCCGAGCTGCACTTGGAGGCTCCCCGAATGTGTGGAGTACACTGGACAGACTTTCAGCAAGCCCTAAGTGGCATGCTGAGATTCCCCGGCTGCTTGAGGTCACTGGGTGGGGCTGCACCAGGACCCGAGTGGCATACCAAAAGTTCCTACCTGCTTGGGGTCACTGGGCAGTGCCCTATCAGGTAGGAGTGGCACACCTAGCTCCCTGGCTGCTTGGGGTCCCTGGGCAGGGCCCTACCAGAACCCAAGTGGCACTCCAAGACTCCCCATCTGATTGGGTTTGCTGGGCAGAGCCCTATTTGGACTCAAACAGTGCACTAAGGCTCCCCAGCTGCTTCAGGTTGCTTAGTGGGGTCCTACCAGGTTCTAAGTGGCTAGGTGGAGTATTCTGTGTAGGCCTTCAGCTCACACCTCATGGCACATTGAAGCTCCCCAGCTCGAGAGACAGGGCTTTTATGTGTTTTGTTGCTTGTTATATCTCCAGTACATAGTATCACACCTAGCCTGTGGTCAGCCTGGTTGATCAGGCTTCCGAGTTGTAAATTCAGTGCTATTGACATTATAAAACCAGTAGGACCATGCATTGAGGGCTAGAGAATTAGCTAGGAAAATTACTTGGGTGGGGAGAGCCACCACGGATTTTTGGTAAACAGACAGACCAATCTGAATTAGATTCCAGACCTTGCTTTTGATAAATTGACCTCAGGTGAATGACTTAACCTCATTGGTCTTCAGATTTTTTTTCTAATACTTTTTTAGTAATGCTTATGTCAAAAACAGTTTTACTGACTAAATTAGGTATCATAGACATATTAAAAAATTTTTGGCATCAGCTTAGGTTGTAAACAAAGAAATACAGTTAATGGATCTCATGTGGAATGCACTGGCAGTGTGCTTGGCAAACTAGGGGCTTGGTAAATGTCAGCCCCTTTCTCTGCAAGGAAGTAAGTCAGGCCTGGGGGTAGCTGTGTTTGCTTTAGTCTTTGTCTGTGGCGCATAAGAAGACTGGGAGAGTTGCAGGGGCCTTGAGTTGCTGACATTTTCGTTGTTTTCAGGTAAGGGTCAGAACCACTCTAAAGCCTGACCAAGGCCTAGAATTTGAAAGAAATCATTTACATTTAAGGCCATTGTCCGAAATGTCAAGAAAGCAGTGTGCTATTCTGCATACCTGCTTTTCATTGATTATAAAGCAGCCTGCAGAATGTGTGCTAGCTTTAAAGATATGGAAACAGTAGATAGAATTACATGCAAAAATGTGGAAACAAATACTCTTCCCTAAGAACCCATTTTTCCTCCACTGCATTGTGGTATTTAGCACTTGATGGATTTTGGATCCCCTAACCTTCCCCATATCTTGCTAAGAGAAGCAGGCAGTCAGGGAAGGTTATAATGTAGTCACACCAGCAGTGATCTGCTACGTGGATCGATAGAGAGAGGGCTTGGCTCAGTGTTTTGTGAGGAAGTGGTCTGGTTCTGGCCCAGAAGGACCCTCATAGCTTGTGCTGCACTCCCTGTTCTTCATTTCCTGGGTGAATGAGACTGAGAAGGGGCACGAGCTGCTCAACTTTACAAAACTGAGAGCACCAAGAATGGAAGCAGGGCCAAGATTGACTTACTGCCAATGGCTTATTTTGCTGCATAATGAATGCATTATTTTAAAGGAAGTGAAGTGCTTCAGTTTAATAACATTCTACAGAAGTGCATTTGTTAACACAGTAAATACAGAGCCATGGTAGGCAACAGATAACTCACCGGAACTTGTGAATGATACTTTTAAAGTTAGTCTATGAAAATATTTTTATGGTAGATGAAAAAGACTATGACTCTGAAGTCGAAGTGCCCCGCCAAGACCACACAACTGCTCAGAGAGAGCACAGGGTATGCAGGAAGTCATCCTCCCCAAAGCCCACTGTTCAGTGCTTCCCTGTGCATCAACATCTCCACTCTCTCCCTCCTCCCTGCACACCTGTTCTGCCAAAGCACAGATACTGCTGGTTCTGCCTCTTTCTCACTCCTTGAATACCCAGTGTCCTGCCTGCTCTTCTCTATGTCGACCATCTAGCTCACTTTCCACTAAAGCCACAGCTAAAACTTTGGGTGCTTATACATTTTAGAATAATGCCCAATGCCTTCAGTGAAGTCTGAATGTAGGAGTTAGTACACCAGACTTATGAAGAATAAGTCTATGAAGAATAGGGTCCTACCTTCCTTCCCAGCTCCATTTCCTGATGCCACTACATGGTACCCAAAATCCCATTAAGCAATTTCAACAACAGATCTCCAATCAGGTCTTGTTTCTGTGTCTACTGCCATTACACCTGGAATACAACAGTAACTTGGTAAACAGCTGTTGAAAGATGGATGGATGGATGAATGGGCATAGTTTTTGTTTTTTCTTTTGCAATACAGTTCTAGTGAATTTTTGTTTACCTTTCTTTCATCTTCTTTTTTTCTTCCAAGGGAAGCCCAGGAGAGCGGGGTGCAGATGGTGAAGTTGGACAGAAAGGTGATCAGGTAAGGAACAGTTTCCTTTGTAGTGCATCACTCACTTTGAGTACACATTCCTTTTACTCCTCTTTAGCCCCTGTTCTCCATTCTGATGTCAGCTCTGGTCTTTCTTTTGCCTGAAGTTCTTAAATCAGTGCTCTTGGTTTCCATCTTGATCTCTCTGACTCATAGCCACCCCATTCTTTCCCTGAGTATCCAAGGACCTGCCTTTTCCCCTACTCTTTGATTTTATTGTGTAATCTTTTATTGACTACCTCTTGATCACCAGAGGGTCGTCCTTCCTTACATGCCCTCTCCCTCCCTTGCACTAAGTCTTGTGTGCCTATTGCATAACACATGTGAAACCAGTTGGAATAACTCCTGGCTCTGGTCAGTACCACCAGCCTACAGGGCTGTCTTTTAATGAGTGTCAAGAAGGCAGCAATGTTGACATTGGATCCTTCTGTGCATTTGCACTGACCCTTTCCCCTTCCAGTGGTATGGAGGGTTTTGACCCAGTGGCCTGATTGTGGTTATAGCAGCTCTTATGCTTCTGCTCTAGCTGCTGTTTTCTCTTCCCTCCTTTCCATTGTTCTTCTTTTCACCCACCAGCTCTCCTTGGTGACTTTTTCCTCTGAACCTCAATTCCAGTGTTCACTGTAAACTAGCCTTTTGCCAAGCACTCCCAGCTTGAGATACAGGAGAGTTACAGACAACCAACGACCTGATAGTGGCCATAGCACAGGGAGGGCACAGCACTGACTTTCACTCACAGTCATAGAGATAGGACTGGGCTCAGACCCCTACAAAGTGCTCAGTAAGTGTCATTTTGTGCTTGCGAGCACTTGATGTGTTTGGATATGAATGACACACCACAGATAGTACACTCGATACCAGATGCTATAGGATGTGTCCTCCAGTGGCAGTATGGAGGCAAAGGGCAGAGACTAACTTCGTTTTTGGTGGCATTTGTTTTGTTGTTGTTGTTTTTTTATTTTTTTTATTTTGTATGAGTGCCATTCATAGTAGACCAAATATTAGATGCCAAATACTGCACTGTAGTTATGGCTCATTCTGTAGTACATAGGAGACCTCTCTGCATGGAGAAATGAATATCTTTCCTAAAATAATTGTAATATTACCATATTATCAGTTTCATGATTCAACTTTTCAACATTACTTTCATTAAAGATACATATCTTTATAAATATCTACCTATGTATATGGGTTCACATATATAAGGATAAATATCTATATATATTATATATCTAGATAGATAGACTTATAACTGACCCTCGATATCCATGACTCCTACATCCATGAAACCCACCCTAAACAGCTAGAAAACCTTAAAAATCTGTGTATTATGTGGCTATTTCCTTTCTTGTTATCTTCTTGAAAGAATTAAAAGCATCATATCACAGTGATACATGCACACCCATGTTTATAGCAGCACAATTTGTAATAGCTAAATCTTGTAACAGCCTAAATGCCCATTAACAAATGAATGGATAGGGAAGATTTTATTTATATGCAATGGAGTACTACTCTGCCATAAAGAAAGATAAACTTGAGACATTTCTGGGTAAATGGGTGCATCTTGAGACCATACTCTTAAATGAAATAAATCTGACACAAATGTTTAACTATCACATTTTTCTCTGATGTGAGAAACTGAAAGGGTAAATAAGGACCAAAGTGTATAATAGATGTTGGGAAATGGGAAGAAAAAGTTCAAATGGGGAGGGGAACAACAAAGGAGGAGGGATAAAAGAAGGAAGTGAAAGGAAATAAAAAACAGAATAGGAAGAAGAAAATGAAAACAAAACTTGTGTAAATAAGGAGGGGAAAAGGAATTGAAGGGAGCAGGGCTATTGGGGAAAAAAGAAGAATCGAGATATATCATATAAAGGTACAAATTCCCTATGATATATGTGAATATTATGTATATCTAAAATATAATACTAATTTTTTTAAAAGGCAGTCAACATCAAGCTTTTTGCCACTGACTTCTCTCTTGCATGGTAGTCTACCTTCAGGCTATATAGGATTCTTCTTTTCCTACTTTTATGTGGCCCAAATTCACTCTGCAGAACTTGTTTCTTTTCCTATTTTTAACAAATATAATGTCTTGGTACTGTTAAAAAATCTTTGTACTAAGCATATTCAAATTTTTCCCAAAAAGATACAGATTAAAACTATATGGGGAACCAGGGATATAGCTCAGTGGCACAAGTGTCTGCCTGGCAAGCATAAGGTCCTGAGTTTGATTCTCAGTACCCCCCTCCAAAAATAAATAATAAAATAGAATAGAACTATATGCAAAGAGATGTATAAACTATATACAAGTACTGTGTCATTTAAAACTGGAACTTGAGCATCTGGGGATTCTGGTATCTCGGGGGAAGGTACTAGAACATCCCCCTCCCAGTTACTGAGAAACAAAAGTATATATGCACGTATATCTATGTGTGTGTAGGTATTTGGTTTTAACTTTTTTATTATAGAACCCTGCAAACATATCTACAAAATACAGACTACAATAAAATAAGCCCCTGGGGGCCCAACACCCAACCACATCAGCTTCCAGATATTATGACCACTTTTGTTTTCATCTGTATCCTCAGCCACTTCACAACTGCTCCCTCTACATTATTTTGAATCAAATCCATTTAAAGTGTCTTCAGCTACTTTCTCCACCTACTGAAGCACTAGGGATGTATGAAAAAGAGATTGTTTTTTCTGTGTCTTCAACCAAAATTGTTAGTAGGGTCAGAAGGTGGATTCTAGACAGTTGCTTAAAATTTGATATTCTTACAAGCTTAAATGCTAATTTACCTTTTAAAAAAGTATCGCTTGTGTCTTCCTAGGGTCATCCTGGAGTTCCAGGTTTCATGGGGCCCCCAGGGAACCCTGGACAACCAGTAAGTAAGATCCCCAATCTCCTTTCCCTTTGGCCTTGATGTTCAGCACAGGTGCATACTCACTGGAGATGCTTTGTACTGGACCTATCTCATATTTGAAAGGATGGGATGAACCCCCAAGATTGCCTAAGGATGAACTGAAAGTCCAAGTTCCAAAACACATTGGGAGAATGTGGAGGGACCTGGGTGGCTTTGATGGGCAGTGTACTTAGAACGCTCTTGGAATCAGGGGCAGTGGCAGGGATGGATTCAGCCCATGTACTTATAGGTTAAGACATCTATTATGTATTGCAAATGCATAATAATAAAAATGGGAAAATTTTGTTTTGAAAAATGAAAAACAAAGATATTGTTTCTCATAGAAACCTGCCTTATGGTGAGAAGGACTGAGTCTTAGAATGTGCCTTTATAAGCCCAGATTTTCCTGATATACTGCAAGCAGTAACAATAATAGTAACTATAAATTATTATTTGCTATTACTATCTTAACAGTTCATTCACTGTCATTCTTTGCCGTGTTACCATGTTAAGTGTTACCATGATAACTCCCATGTGTACCTTTAATGTTATCCTATTTATTACACCTCCCAAGCAAATGATCTCCCTGCTTTTGAGTAGCCGTGGCCTTAATGTTGGCTGATGACCTTCTCAGCATTTCTCTCCCCTCAGTGCAGGATGTCCACAGATAAGTCATATTGCTTTTCTGCTTGGAGTGCACTGCATTGTTGCCTGTATATCCATCACGGGTAGCCATGGTGACAGGCACTGGAAATTAGTTTTCCTGCCAAGCTTAGAACCTCTGGGATTTCCAGTGGGTTCTCCCCATGAGACTCCTCCCTGACTTTGCAAATGAAGGATACAATACTCAAAAGACCACTGAAAGGGAATCCACTTCAAATAGGCCTTGATGTCATAAGAAACCATGAAATAGATTCATTTGGGATTATGAAGTTAAATATACCAAAGTAAACTTTCCTTGTTTTCTTTTTAAATAAAATCTCACTGATGACTCCTGTTGGTTATTATGTGTTAATTACTTGAGCAAATGAGGTTGTTTTAAATATATTTTTTTCCAATAAAATCATGTGAGATCTTGAAACAGCATTCTTACACTTCGGGATTAACTTTTGCAGCAAACCTGTCAAAAGATAAATTATATAGAAAAGTACTGAAAGCTTCATCAGTTCTTCAGAGTTTACTCTAAATTGTCGATATTCAGCTCAGTCTCTCCTAGTGTTCTGATGTTATTATCCTTTTTAATTTCTCAGCCTCAATTCCTAATGTATCCAATTGTGTTTTGTGCACATTTGTGATGGATATTAGGAGGACCTTTTCTTATTGGAAATCTCAATAAATTACAACTCTATGACAGTATGGAAAACTAGAGGATGCATCTGAGACTCAGAGTCATAATCAGAAGCCGGCTTGTCCATTTTCAACTGATTAATGCTTTATGTTCACTTGGCAGATACTTATTGAGCTACTATTTTGTGTCATCCCTTGTATTGCTAATTGCCTTTGAGGGAGGATGCTGAGTTGGCCGCCTCTTCAGGATCGGCAGCCAGGCACACAGAAGCAACTGGTTTTTGTTTTGTTTTGCATTTATTTTTAGTCTGGGGCTTTTTTGAGTACCTATTAGTTTGTTAAGGCCTATAAAAATTATCCAATGCTATAGGCATTTCTGTGTCTATTTTCTAGTTCTCAGTCAATGTCTTTCTTCTAAGTAAAACTATTGCATTGTTCTCAATTTTGCAGCAAAGAATTTAATTTCAGCTCAACAATTTCCCAAAGTCTAGTTCCTAGAAATGTTTGCTAACATAATATAGAAATATCCATATTTTAAGTAGAAACTGCATTGTTCTGTTAGCTTTCAACTAAATGTGTAATTAAACTAAAAGCCTTATGCTATTATTCTTTTATTTTGTAAATATTTACAGGGTCCTCACTTAGTAGAAGAAATGAAGCTAAAGCACATAGCATCCTGTCCTAGAAATTGGCCATACATGGAAAATAAGACATATTTTCTATTGCTATAGCAGATTGCATTAAAGTCTAAGACCATTGTGCAGTCTCTTCTATATTACTAAAACTTCACTAATGCCTGGTAAAAATAGGTATTCTTATAGAATGTGTATCTTATTGAATAGGTATTCTTATTGAAATATGTGTCAAACACTTAAAGACTGCTGGATTGGTATCAATAAAGTACATGCTTGTTCATGTCTTCGTATTTAATGTCCATAGTATTGTCCCTGGTCTTGGAGTAGATAATAGAAATAATAATGGATAGC
>RJWT010003365.1:0-36704 GCA_004365215.1 Cuniculus paca | reverse complement strand
TTTTTTTTTTTCTTCCTGACACATACTCATCTTTCCATATCCTTGAGGGATTAGTTATAAGACCCCTACAAATACCAAAATTGACAAATGCTCAAATTATTTGTATATAATGATACAATATTAGCATATAATCTAAACACATTCTCCTGTATACTTTAATCTCTAGATTACTAGTACCTGATGCAATATAAATAGTTGTGCTACTATACTGTTTAGGAAATAATGACCATGAATTTTGTGCTTGTTGAATAGAGATGCATTTTCCCCACATTTTTTCAATCTGAGATGGGTTGAATGTAGAACCCACAGATATGGATGGCGCTCTGTTTCCATACTTCACTTTGTAACCTTGAGACAAAAGGAGTGAGAAGGCAGATATTTAACCATATTCTGACAGTGAGTGCAAACCGTGCACAATAATGCAGGGTTACCTTAGGAGATGGAGTTTTTCACAGAGGGCTTCCCCTGTGTTTTCCCACGTAAGTCTGTCAGTCCTGCTTTCACACTGCTCCCTCTAACGTCTCTACATAAGAGTCTCACCAGCTATGCCAACATTTCGCCTTGTAAATACTTCACAAGGAGATCACTAAAAGGAGAAATTGCTGCCATGCTCCGCCCATCCTTCTGATAGAAAGTCAGTCAAATCTTATTTTAACAAGAACTAAAAGTAAAATTTTTCATGAAATGTTTTCGCCACAATCATTATTAAAATCACCAGTGCTATAAATACAGTACTGTTCGCTCCCTGAGTTCTTAATTAAATGCAGATTCTCAATACCCTTAGAAAAGCAGAGTAATTTGCACAAGGTCTGTGGCTTTCTACATTGTTATAGGCCCAGTGTAGAGAAAGCATTCTCTGTTTGCCTGTTCCCATTCTCTTTTAGTCAGTTGCATAATGGCTAAAATATCATCAGGAGAAATTTCTTCAGCCTGAAGTTGGAAGCTATGGTTTATTGGATTTTTTAAAAAAACTTCCAGGAATTACATCTTTTCAACAAATTCAGTGGTCCCTCTCTAGTTAGCAAAATAAATTGCACATTATTTAATTTCATAGGTACTACACTTGGGCTCTATCTAGCTGTCCATAATCTGTTCTTAGAGACTAAACTTATAAAAATTCCTGGGGAATTTTTC
The DNA here is from genome assembly GCA_004365215.1 of Cuniculus paca. Lineage (NCBI taxonomy): Eukaryota > Metazoa > Chordata > Mammalia > Rodentia > Cuniculidae > Cuniculus > Cuniculus paca. The sequence continues at coordinate 35,570 of RJWT010003365.1, read as the reverse complement.
TTGTTCAAGACCATTGCATATCTAACACAACTGTATTTAAAATGCAGAATTGTCAAAAGTAATTCTGTGAGAGGTATTTTTCATTGGTTGAGGATGGAGCTCCGTGGTAGAGCATATGATTTGCATGGACGAGGCCATGGGTTTGGTCCCCAGGATCTCCCCTCTCAAAAAAAAAAAAAAAGGAAAGAAAAAGAAAGTTTAATTTGTTAAATTGTCCTGCAAAATACTAGTAGAAATCCAATAATGCTTACATCACTGACCTGCCATTCAAAATTTTTTTTTAAAAAATCTAATGAAACAGCTTCTAATTTCAGGCTGAAGTGTCATTACTTGATTCACAATAGGATATTAAGAGAGGGCTCAAATAAAAAGAAGAGGCCATTTTTTCATATATTTACTTGCTGTTGCATTTCTTTATCTGAGAAGTGCGTATTGAGATGCCCATTTTTGTACTTTGATTTTTAATTTGAGGAGTCTGATTTTTTTCCCTTCTTTACATGTACTAGATGTAAGTCCTTTAAAGGACAACTGGTTAAAATTTTTTCCCACTCTGTTGGTTGTCTCTTCACTCTGTTGGTGATTTCTTTCACTGTGCAAAGCTTTTTAATAGAATGAAATCCTAGTTATTGATTTTGTGTGTGTGTGTGACAGGAACCAAACTTACTACTTCACACTTGCCAGGCAGTTGCTGAGCTGCTAAACCATATCCCCAGGCCAGTTATTGATTCTTTGTGTTATTTCCTGTGTGACTGGGGTTTTCTTCATGAAATCTTTGCCTACACCTATGTCTTCAAGGGTTCTGCCTACTCTCTAACATCACTGGTTATTAGAGAGATGCAAATTAAAACAATGCCGAGATTCCTTCTCACCCCACAGAGAATGGCTGTCATTGAGAAATTAACCAATAACAAACGTTGGTGGGGCTGTGGGGGAAAAGGAACCCTTCTCCAATGTTGGTGGAAGTGTAGACTGGTGCAACCATTGTGGAAATCAGTGTGGAGATTCAAAAAAAAAAGAAAAAAAACTCCTAGGATTAGAGGTCCCATTTGACTCAGCTATTCACCTTCCAGGTATCTTCCCTGAAGAAGTAAAAACATCATACCACAGCAATATATGTACTCCCATGTTTATAACAGCACAGTTTGTAATAGCTACATCTTAGAAACAACCCAAATGCTGATCAACCAAGGAATGGATAAAAAAGAAATGTTTTTTTTATACAGTGGAGCGCTACTCAGCCATAAAGAAAGATAAACAAGGTGTTTCTAGGTAAATAGATGCAACTTGAAGCTATACTCTTAAGTGAAATACATTGGGCTCACATGTGTAAAAATCACAGTCTCCCTGGTGTGGCAAACTGAAAGAGTAAATAAGGAGTTAAATGTACAATAGATATTGTAAACTAGAAAAAAATTGTTCAAAAGGAAAGAGGAACTGGGGGAAAAGGAAGGAAGGCAAAAGAAAAAAATGATTTTAGAAAAGATAAAATGGAAACAAAGCTTTGTAAATAGGGAGGGGAAGAGGCGTTGAAGAGAGGAGAGGTGATTGAGAGAAAAAGAGGAATCAAGATATACATGTACAGGTACAAATTTCCTATGATGAATATGACCATTATATATCTATCTAAAATGCACCAATAAACTTAATTAAAAAGCAAAAAAATTAGAAAGTCTTAGTTCAATAGTGTACATAGAGGGCCTGGGGATGCAGCTCAGCGGCACTGCGCCTGCCTGGCAAGCATGAGGCCCTCAGTTTAATTCCCAGTAACAAGAGAAAAAATAAATACATAAAACTGATAATGTGGATAGAAATTTAGGTGTTTTGTCTACCTCTATATTTTACTTTCCATATTCCTGTTGCCTTGACTTTTATTTTCATGGTATTTTTTTCTATCACTTTGGATGGCAGAAATAAAGCATGCTGGTGTGAATGTCCCAATGCCAGAGACCAAAAGAAAAAGGGGAGAGGCCAAAAAGCCTCTATAAACAGAGCTTTTGTAATTCTGTAATTCATTCTCATTTGTTTTCACATCTCCATTTGCCATCCAACAGTGAAATAAGGGTTCTGGGCTCACCACCAAAATGAGTCCATCAATGTGAGCTCACACCTCTGCCGGTAGTGATGTGTCACAGATTCAGGATTTTCAAAAACTAAAAATGAACCTTTTTAGAATATTATACTTTGGTGATTTCTGTAGATCACAAATGTTTAAGAAACCTGGAAATGGTATTCACTGGGATGTTTTCCAGAACAGCTGGAGGCCCACTCCTGGGCAGCTCAGGGAAGAGTGTATTAGTAGATCTGCATTCTACAAGGAGGCGGTGGTCCAGGTTTGTCCTCACAGACACAAACTGCAGTTATTTCTCTTAGCATCCATTAAGTCAATATTCAAAAAGGTATTTTTTGTTCTTTTTTTTTTTTTTTTGTGGCACTGGGGATTGAACTCATGACCTTACGCTTACCAGGCAGGCACTTAGGCCACTGAGCTAACTCCCCAGCCCCAAAAAGGTATTTTTTTCTTTTAGCAAATACTTGAATAATTTTATGGATCCTAACTTTGTAAATGGGAAAAGAACAAAAAAAAGCAAAACAGAAAGTATTCATGAAAGAGCTTTTGATCTACCACTATAATAAAGAACTGAGTGAACAGAGGTAAAATGTGACCTGTTAAGGCTTTTCTGTGATTGGTTTAATTATTGTCCTAAATGAACCTTAAATTAGTAAAACCTGTTAGATTCGGCACCAGAGAGATGAGTTTGCTTGGCTTGTTGACAAAGAAAAGTGATTCTCAAAGTTTACTTTGATGCTAAAAGTGTAAAATCTACCTTCAGGAGCTAGACACAGGGTACTTCCTTCTTTTCTACCTTCCAATTTTCTCTGTAGTACTTTTGCTAGCAAGTGCACCACGTTGCAGATTTCTGAACAGCTCCTTTGCAAGGGAATGAGACTTTGGCAGTGGTGGTGTTTAGTAAGTATTACACAGTGGGATGGCACGAATCAGGGACAGCAGATTTCTGTTTTCTTCCCATGAGGGCCAATGTTGATTTAAATGTAACTCATAACAACCCTGTGTTTGTGAATATTTTGTGATTTAAATGAAACCACTCAGATTTTTATTTCTTCTGAATTGGTGATTGTCTTGGTTACTTTTCTCTCATAGCTGAGACAAACACCTGACACCAAAGTGAAGCAAGGAAAGGTTTATTTAGCTTGCAGTTTCTGGGGCTTTCAGTCCATAATCAGCTGGCTCCAAGGCAGGGTGGCATGGCACTGGGGCAACACTTCAAGGCAGCAGCCAGAGCAAAAGAGAGCAGCCGTTCATGGCGGCTGCAAGCGGCAAGAGCAAACCGTGCCAAGAGGAAAACATGCCCCCATTCTGACCTTACATTGTATGTCGGCTCCACCCCTGGGTGAGTGCAGAACTCACACCGCCAATCCCAGTGCTACACAACGCATCAATCATAAATGTTAGATTCAGCTGCTTCCATGACTACATGAGGATGGGGGGGGCATCTATATACAAACTGTAACAGTGATATAATCTGAGATTTTAAGAAAGTAAAAATAAAACAACTACAGCAACAACAAACCCAATACAGACTGCAAGGTTTCAGTCTCTCAGTTTCGGTACAAGAATGCTGTGCACATGGAGTGACTGATGATCCCTAGGTGACCTTTCTCCCCAGAAGGGACAGCATAGGTCCACAGAAACTGCAGGAAGAAACACGAACTCCCCGTCCCTGTCCCTGTCTCGGTTCCTCCCCTGCTTGTTAAAAGGCTCTAAGCTCGTAGTTAGTGTTTTTAATAAATAAATAGAATCACACTCGGCAGCGTGTCTGTCCAGTGGGATGGGACCAGACGGGTAAAAGGCTGTGCGCCGTCCAACCAGGCTACAGCTTGAACCACGTTGTCGGCTGCTTGCTTGGTTAATCTAGTGAGTACTTTGTAGGTCTATTTTACTGGGGCAGGGGGAATAAAAAGGAAATTAGTTTTCCAAAGTTGAATGGTGTGCAGCTCTGTCTGGGTGCCTTCTTCTCCAGCCTGTCTACTTGACCTGGGACAGCATCCTTTGAAGAGGAACTCTGTGACTGGATCAGAATCATGACTGCTTGGTTCTCAGGACAGATGCATAGGACCCATCCTCAGCCTGTAATGGCGAAGTAAGCCTGAGTTAAACCCAGAGAGGTCCTGTTGCCGTGCACGTCCCATCTAACACAAACAACTTGATCCACTTGAAGGCAAATAAAATCCTAGTGAAACCAAAAACCAGCTCTTAAGTGCAGAACAGGTGGTATGGGAAAGTCCAGGAAATTGTGTCAGATTAAAGACTTATTTCCTTCCCCAAACACACTAACACAGTCACAAAGGAATGGCAAATCTTGTCAATTCAGGAGGAGACACTAGAAAAGGAAACGACAGTGCACGAAGGAGCTTAGCACACTTTTGGAAAATGGGAAGTGGAGAGAGTGGTGGCAGCTGAGATGCCTGTATAGAGGAAGTGACTATCCGAGGACTGGAGAGAACAGGATGCTCCACGGGTCAGAAGTCCCCAGGAGATGGAGCATGGGGTCCTTCTCTTTATGGGACTGAGACGTGAGGCCAGTGCTGGGGGATCTGTTGAAGACTTGCATTAGGAAACCTGAATCCCCTCTTCCACTTTGTATGTCAAGACCACTGCCCCTCATCTTCTCCACCATCTTCATCACCACTGTGTGCACCTAAGAGATGTTCCCTGGAGACCCTCATTAGAAAGTCTCTATTTGTAGATTTGGAAACACTTGTATGAGCAAAAATGAGAAACGGTGAATTCTTTTTTGTTGTGGTTTTTGACACAGGGTCTCACTTTGCAGTGCAGGTTGGCCTTGAACTCACTGTGTAGCCCAGGCTGGCCTTGAACCCTCAGCAATCCTGTCTCACTCAGCCTCGAATGCTGGGATTACAGGTATGTGTCACCACTCTCCTTTAATACTCAGTGAATTCTCCAGCAGGAATTCAAGACTTCACAATCTTCTCCCTTTCCATGTCCTTGATTTCAAACACCAGAAGCTAGCAATGTGTGCACCATGTAGGAGACTGAAGGTCTCCTCTCTGGAGAAATGGGTAGGCTATGATGAGCAGAGCTGGAGACAGACCCTAGTGAATGCCCTAGTGGAAAAAGGCCTCAGAGCAGCCATGGACTACAGCAACATCCCTTGAAAGCAAGTCTGGTCCAGAGACAGAGTGGGTCTTATTGGAAAGTCAGGAAAGTGTTGGTCTAGAGCTCAAGCTCAGATGCTACGATTGGGATTTACATCTGGGCTTCACTTCCACAACCTCTATTTGACCGTGAGACCAAAAGCCATGCTGTGCCCATTTCTTATCTGCGCATTGGAGATTGCGCAGATCATCCTGGGATTTGCACCAGCCTGCTACGGTTGCTATTGCAAAGCACCAGAGGCTGCACAGCTTAACCAACAAAAACCTGTCTCTCATCACTCTGGAGACTGAAGTTCAAGGTCAAGGAGCCACAAGGCTTTGTTTGCTCCTAGGCCTCACTGCTTGGCTTGCACGGGGCTTCTCCCTGTCTTCTTTCTCTGAGGGCTGGTATGTCTTCACCTCTTCTTCTTCCAGGCACACTGGATTAAGGCCTTCCTCTGTGACTCCATTTTAAATTAATCCCTTCTTAAAAGACCCTATGTGCAAATACAACCACACTTGGTGATACTGGAGGCAATGAATTCAACATACGAATCTGAAGGGGGCACACTTGGCCCAAACAAAATTAAAGGTGTCAGTTGAGCAAAGGATGTAGGACACTGTTGATGCAGAGTTAATGCCACTTGACATCTCACTTGAATTGGAATTGTTGGCCCCAAATCACCTGACATTCTGAATGAGGCTCCCAATTGGAAAACCTAAGACCTAAAAATATTTTTTGAGACAGGCTCTTGCTATATAGTTTAGGCTAGTTTAGAACTCACTGTGTAGCCCAGGCTTGCCTTGAACTTGGGACAATCTTCCTGCTACAGCCTCTCAAATGTTGGGATTATAGGTGTGCACCATCCCACCAAGGAAAAAAAAATATTTTCAAAAAAAGGAATTTGGCATAAACTGAGATAATGCAGGGAGGAGAATAAAATCAAAGAAACCATAATTAACATAGAGGAATAAGTGATGATAACAGGACCGATGAGAAAAGACCAGAGTAATGAACAGTTTAAGAGAAAAGACGAGGACCTGAGAGGATCAAAACAAGAGTTGGAAATGTTTGTGCATAAAGAATTTGGAAGAGCGCTCTTGTTATCCACACAAGCAACGGGAATGAAGAGAAAGGGATGCTGAACTGTGATGAAATGGCAGCAGAGACCCAGAGGGTCCTGGGAGAAGCTGTGGGTCCCAGGCTGATTCCACTGGGTCCTCTGGGATCCAGCTGACGCTACTGAGAACGCAGGATCCCAGCAGATCCCGCAGGCGCTGGAGAGCTGCAATGCCCCTCAGAACTGTGCTGAACTGGCTAAAAAAACTGCACCTCTCACACCAGCCAGGTATTGGGTATGGGCACCCAGGAAGGGGGCGTGACCTTGGCTAAGGCAGCTCCCCGTGCCCCCCACCTGCCCCACAGATGGGCTCTGGTGACAGCTGCTATCTGCCAAACACTTCAAGCAGCGCGTTTCTGAAGGGGTCTAAAGGAGAGGCGGGAGAACTCTGAGAGGCGTGCCACTGCACCCGCTGCGCCTTCTGGCCCTTGGTCTCTTCTCTCATAAGTTAAGACTCGTAACTCACCCTCTCTTTAGGTCATTCTCATGTATTTTATGATCTCATTGCTTTATGTTCTCAGGTTTTGCGAATGTGGGTTCTCTTGCTTATTGAATCTTTCGGTTTTATATGGGTAGTTTTCACATGTAATTTGAAAATCTTTGTAGTGAGCTGGTTCCTGGCTCATCAGAGAATGACCTGCAGAGGTATCTCATGGCATCTCCTGCTTACCAGCCTGTATTTGAGCTGTTTCTTGGCCTCTTTTTTTCTTTCTCTCTTTAACTATGTTATTATTTTGTTTATTATTTATTTATTTATTGATGCTGGGAATTGAACCCAGCACCTCACACATGTTAAACATAGGTACACATGCTGATCACATGCATCCCCAACACCTTCTCTAGCATTTTCTTGTACTTGTGGTAGGAGAAACCCTTCTCCTTAGCTTAGTCCATGTATGAACAAAAGCTCTTTCAGAAGAGCACCTAGTGGCACCGTAAATAAAGTAATTTTTAGATAAAGACTTTTCAGTCATGTTAGAAGCTTCTCTGGATTTATATCAAGAATTTGAAAGCGTGGAAAATCACACCATCCAATTTTTAAAAGAATAAGAATTTACTTACCACAAAATTTTAAAAATAAACCTAACTATTGCTGACCGATCAGCTTTAGGATGATAGGGTGGCATGTGGTTTCTGTGACATTTGTCATGATTACACACACTGACATTGCATCATCTGTACATTTAGCAATAGTAGCCTGGGACATTTTTGCCATTGTTGAAAACCTCAAAACCCATTTTCAACCATTTTTTGATATATGATCAAATATTGCATATATCTTTCTTATCTAAAGAAAGCATTGTAGATTTCATTATGACAAAATTGACGAGGTGTTAGACAGGTACCACCTTGTTAATTTCATGAAATAAAAGGTTTAGAATTTTCAACCCTTGTTTATTTCAAGTATTCTCCTATGGTATCACTTTTATCACATGCTAAACTTTATATTCATTTCAGAAATCTTATTTTGTCTGTGTATAGATGCCTGGCATACCAAGTCATTTGAGAAGACTTTTCTCTTTAAAACCTACGTGCCAGCAGGGCGTGGTGGCTCACGCCTGTAATCCCAGCACTCGGGAGGCTGAGACAGGCGGATCGTTGTGTGTTCGAGACCAGCCTGGGCTACAAAGTGAGCTCAAGGCCAGCCTGAACGGCATAGTGAGACCCTGTCTCAAAAAGACAAGGGCTGGGGATCTAGCTCAGTGGCCTGAGTGCCTGCCTGGCAAGCACAAGGTCATGAGTTCAGTCCCCGGTGCTGCAAAAAAAAAAAAAACAAAAAACAAAAAAAAAACAACCCTACGCGCCATTCCAAATTCGAAAGGCAACTCTTATCAGGCAGAACCAACCCTTCATTTGCAGCCCCAACCCAGCGTGTGGATATGGGCTCCAGTTCCAAGCATCTAAAGAATTTCTAGATCGCAACTCTTGGGCATTGAACCAAATGTGGCAACACCTGAGTTCTGATTGACTGCACAATTCTTAAACTCCTGATTCCCGGCCACCTCTCCTAGCACACAAGAAGCTTGGGGATCTCTGGTGTTATCTAGTTCTCTTATCTTGCTTTCCTTCTTTTCCACAGCATAATCCTAAGCTGAAGCATGTTCTCCCCACCCCTTTGCACATGCACTAACTTCCCTCGTCCCCAACATCAATTTCCAAGGAAATTCTTTGAATACAAACAACCCAGAAGAGACATGTGTGCTCCTTTGCGAGGATTCCTATGGTCCAAGTTGCTCTCCTCAGCACGTATTTAACCGCGCCAAAACCATCCTAGTTGGTCAACAGTCGTCTCTCTGCAAAGAGCTCTTCCTGGTTAACCACTCCTTTCGAAGGCCTTTTGGTAACATAGAGACACAGACAAAGAAAAGTCAAGAGAAAGAAAGGAGGCAAGAGTGCAAGAGAATTCTCTTCCTGTAAACATACAATGCGCCTCCCCATGCCACACATGGTTGACTTATTTTTTGAGTTAAAATAGGTTAAAAGGAAAGAGAAGGATGGTAAAATGCATGTCTTGTAAACATGTACCAATGAAAGAAAACTTTTTAAAGATTAAAGAGAAAGTGGTAAAGCAACAAAGATGAATGAACAAGAGGCTTTTGCACAGCAAATAAGAGCAAAAAGACATCCTATGTGAAGAGAAGATATTTATAAACCGTATAAGAAATTGACATTCAAATATATATAAGAAACTCATATAATGTACAAGGAAGAAGTCAAATAATCCACTTTTTAAAATGAGACTAGTTGGGTATGGTGGTGTGGGCCTGTACTCCTAGCTACTCAGGAGGCAGAGGCAGGAGGATGCCTTCATCCTAGGACTGTTTGAGGCTAGCTTGGGCAACATAACAAGATCCCATTTCAAAAAAGGTAATAAAAAATAAAATTAAAATGGACCAAAGATGTGAATAGATATTTCTCCAATGAAATCACACAAATGATCAATGACTATATGAAAGGATGGTTAATGTTACTAATAAACAATGAAATAGAAATCAAAACCACAGTGAGATACCATCTCATACCTTGGAAGGGCTATTATATTTTTTAAGTGTCAGAATGAATGAGGAAAAATGGGAATGTTTGTATATGTTGGTGGGAATGTGAGGTGTTGGGGCCTCCTATGGGAAACATATGCAGCCTCCTCGAGAAACTAAAATAGAGCTACTATGTGATCCAGCAGTAAGACTTTTGACATAGAGTCAGGATCTCAAGGAGATGTCTGCATCCCCAAGTCCACTGCCGCATTATTCACAATAGCCAGGAAGTGGAAACAACCTCACAGTCCATCAACAGATGAATGCATAAAGAAAAGGTGGTACATCCATGCAGTGGACTATTACTCAGGCTTTAAAAAGAAGGCCATTCTGCAATGTGCAGTATAATGGAAAGCGAAATAAATTCAATAACATGCAGAATGATTGCTGCATAGTGCCGCTTACATTAAGCATCTTTGATCAGCAAATTCATAGAATAAAACAGTGAAACAGTGATTGTCAGAGACAGAGGGGAGGAGAAAACAATAAGAGTTGTTAACTGAGGTTATAAAGATTTAGATAACCTTTAGATACCCACTGAATACCATTTCCTGCAGTAGACAATGCACTAGAATTTTTTTAAATTGGTAGATCTAATGTTAAATGTCTTTACCGTGGAAATTAAAATTCTAAAGAAGTCGGATAAAGTTTCACTGTGTCACCTGCTGTATGTCATGTACTGTTAGAGAGAAGCCCTCAATAGCTTCAGGGAAGAGAATGAGCCACACAGTCTCTCAGCCTTGCCTGGCTGTCGGAGGGAGCTAGGGTGCCCTCAACCACCGTGCAGTCCCAGCTCCCTCTCAGCTCCTTGCCTCCTGTCCTCATGAGGCAAGGCGCTCGCTTTGTGCATCATCCACGTCAGCAGGCTATGTGAGAGGAAAGTCATGGTTTAGCAAACACACACCACAGTCGACTTTAACCTATGATGCCCTGGCATTGGTGAAGAGTTGGGGGGAATGCGTGGTAGACACCATTCTATCACAATTCCACTACACAGATGCTACAGGTGTAAACAAGTCCAAAAGCTCAGATCACTAGGAAATGGAGAATTTCATCTTTAATGTAATTTATTTAATTTAATTTTTTTCAGTACTAGGGACTGAACCAGGTGCTTTGACCTGAGCTACATCCTCAGCCCTTTTTTATTTTTTTATTTTGCTACATGGCCTCACTGAATCACTAGGTTTCCCAGGGTAGGTTCCAACTTGTGATCCCCCTGCCTCAGCCTTCCCAGAGTGTTGAGATTACAGGCATAATTTAGTTTTTACTGATGGCTATATTCAATAACATGCTGCAAATTTCCAGGAAATGTAACCATCAGCACTCATAAATGGGTTGGGACTAGCTCCACAATGCCATTGTGCCACAGAATCCTAAATGTATCTTACAGTGGCATCTGCTGTGATTGACTGCATTGCATGTTTAACTTCTGCCTTCCCTGATAGCTGTCTGCTGCAGAAGGCAGAATTCCCTACACCATCACAGTGAGCAAACCTCACAGCCCCTGACTCACAGCGCCCTGGAAGCATGTTGCATAAACAAATGAACAAAATGAGAAATAAGCATCATGGGAGTCAGGCTGGCATCAGCACTGGCCATCAAGAGCCAGCTTTGAGGGACTTCTCAGAAGGCCACCAGTCTCCTCTGTAACATGGACGGACTCCACACCAGAGTCCCTCACCCATCACTCACAAGAGCGCCAATGACTCACGCAGGCTGTGACACACATCAAGTAAAACTCAGGTTGTGCGCCGATACACATGCAACACAAAGGAAAGCCGTGCCACCACGGACTGGCAGTAAAGACACTATGTGGACAAACGGGACTGTCATTCATTCCACAGAGGTACCTCGAGCACCTGCCACCTGCCAGCAGCAGCCTAGGGTTCAGTGATAAAGCATTGAACTGGAGAATGTTTCCAGTCCATGTAGACCTCACATTCTCATGAGAAAGACAGACAACCAATAAACTAACATATAATAAAGTACCAACTACGGGTAAACTGTATGACAAAATAAAAGGAAGATGGGGTAAAGACTGAGAAGATGGCAAAGAGTAGGCAGTGGAAGGGTGACTGGATGCCTCCTGGAGGAAGAGGAAGTGACATCAACTGAGGACACTGAGCAAGAGCTGCCGGGAGGGGGGAAGACTCCAGACGGGAGAAGGACAGCAATGCAAAGGGGCATGGGAAGATGCCAGCATGGGAAAGCAGAGAGACTTGGGGGTGTGCAGGCTGCATAGGAGCATGTTAAGGGCAGAGCCTGGGGCCACTTAAAGCTCAAAGAAAGAGTGTGGTTTTATATTGCACATGTGACGTTGTTTAAATTCTCAGAAATATACTTTACAACAATCACTGAAGGGACGAGAGAAAGAAAGAGAGAGAGAAAGAGAGAGAGATTGTTCTGACTTCAATCAACACCCCAGGAACTTAGTTAATATTTGCAACACTGCAAGCTGTAATTCACGGTCAGGCACCAGTATTTGCAGTGCCCATAATCCAGAGCCCACATTCCACAGCTGCTTTCAGCAACTACTTACAGCATCATTCTCTAAATCTCCACCACAGGGTTGGTGAAATCGCATTATTTCATTGTAGAAACAGCTTTCATGGCTGTGGTGAGCAGTAGTGAATGAATGCAGTTAGCTGGAAATGATTGTGTGAGCCAAGAATGGCAATCTGGCCAGTCCCACTGTGTGACCCTCACAGGTCCTGCATCTCCCACCCCCCTCCACCCTCAGGGGCACCCACACTCACACCCATCTGCATTCAGTGAAAGGCTCTGTGTTCCCGTCAGGAGATGCTCATCCACTATGGAAATATCACCATGGCTGTCTTGAACAAATCTCGCGAGCGACCAAGGACAAGGAACTGCGTGAGATCAAGTAGCGGTGTCCATTCCTGATAGCTAGTAAGTGTTACCCAGGTGGCCAAATCCCAATATTCCCAGTGAGCCCCGAGGGCAGGAGCTGTGGGGAAGCCATGCAACACCGTCCTCATCTGAAAGAGACAGGTCGAAAGTGTGCAAAGCCCCGGGGAGAGTGTGCAGTGGCCCGGTGGACGCTCTAGCCTGAGTTTCAAATTCTTCCTTACCACAGGTCAGTCATTTTTGAAGATTTGAGATGTTCAGTAGTAATTACCACACAGTCTGAATGTTTACAAAAGTTAGAATTGGACTAATTTTTCGCTTCTGAAAGTGAACACTGGCTGAAGAATATTTTAAAATATAAATTTTATTACTACATATTAATATTACAAAATACAGGGTTTTGATGTGGCATTCTTACACATGCATATAACATATTTTGATCATATCCACCCCCTTACCCTCCCTATATCCCTTATTCTGTTTCTTTTCTCTAATTAGTACCCGCCGAAGGACAGTATTAAAGACGAATAATTCAGCACTCGGTATATGGAGAGTGGCGTTCCAAGGAAGGCCCATGCTTTTGAAATCTCAACCCTGCCACCAGTAAAGGTACTTCAGATGGTAGTGTTTTCCTGTGAACATACTTAAGGTTTTCTCGGCAAGATGATCCTTACTCTGCGACTTCACACTTCACAGAGAAATCCTTTCTGTTTGAGGAAGATTCAAGTATAAAAGCAGAATGTTTCATGATAGCACTGCAAAACACATATTTGCTGTGAAAGCTTCTTATTTACCTTCTGGATTTGCTGGATCAGGAATCTAGGGAGCATTTGCAGCTCTGGCTTGGCGTCCCTCGTGTAGATTCAGATGAGCCGGTGCTGGTACAGTGGGGCCTGGACCAGTGGGGGGAGAACCAGGAACCTCTACCTCTGCTCTCTTTCTCTTCCTCACTCACTTTTTCCATTTGGTTTTAGGGTCTCCACATGTGTCTCCATGCATGGGATAGTTTTTGCGCATCCTTACAATATAGCACCTCAGGGAAAATGGACAGTTTCTATGCCAAAAGATTTCCTTAAGAGCCAATGTCCCAAGAACAAGTGACAGAAGTATGTAGCATTTGCCTTCATCTCCAAAGACAGTGGAGTAGACTCTCTCATGGTGTGCATGTCACACACAGGATAAAGTGTCATTGCAACCTCCAAGGACAATACAGTCATCACCATAAAAGGACATGGCGGGTACACTGCACATGGACATGACCTCAACATCATTACTCCCATACCACAGACGGGGTAGCTGAAGTCGTAGAAGCTCATTTCTCACTGTTCTGAAAGCCAGGAAGGCTGAGGTCAGGGTGACAGTGTGGGTGGCTTTTGGTGAGGACCCTCTGCCCAGTTGTCTTCTTGCTATGTCCTCACTTGGTGATGAGCAGAGAAAAAAGACAAGCTTTTTCATGCCTCTGATCAGGATCAAGATAGGTACAAATCCATCACAAGCACTGCACTGCCAAGACCTAATGACCTCTCAAAGGCCCTGCCTCCTCATACCTTCTGGGCCTGGACTTTCAACATATGAGAGATACAAATATGCAGTCCGTACAGTCATGCATGTCCTGTTCCAAGAGTGATCATGGTTGTTAACATCCAGTGAGCTGTTGCCATGTCCCCAGCACTTGCCAAGTGATTGACATGTGTTATTTAATCTCTACAACATTTCCATGAGGTGGAAATGACTAATTTCTCCATTTTCAGAAAAATTAAAGTAACTTGTAATGAGGGGCCTCTCCTAATTCTAATAGTAATGTCATTAAAATATAATAAAACTTTATTGAACAAAAGTCCAATTAAAAATACTCAATTGATGGAAGTTTCCCTTTTGCATAATTAGAAAAATATAAATAATTCAAAAATAACTATATTTTTATAGTACATTCTGCTCGATGTTAATAAAATCTTGCCCTGAAGAGATCTTATATCTTGGTAACTAATTCCCCGATATCTGCCGTGTGCACATCTATAAAACAGGTGTAGCAAGGATTCCAATGACAGTTTTCAACAACTTTCTGTTAGCCAGAAGTTAAAACATAATATGGCTAATTCCTCAGAGCACTGGAATTAGCTATATTACATTTTAACTTCATGTGTACATTCTAGTCATTTTATTCTTAATAGTACAATGTAAATGGAAAATATTGGCAAATTGGACCTTTCACAGTAACTGATGTTTTGGGAGGAAAATGAATCTTGCTTACTTGATTTGTCGAACTGCTCTTCCAGGGAACTGTACTAAAGAACTATGTCAAAGAGAAAGAAACTTCACTACTATTCTCACCCAGTGTACTCCTACCCTCAGATTATATATGCAAGAACTATTCGCAAGAAAACCTTTGGTCAGCAGCCACTGTCTTTCTTATCCTGGCCAATGTATGAAAATAGTCATGTGGATCTTAACACGTTATTCACACTATTGATTCTTGTTTGTATAACTATTGATCCTACACAATGTTTTCAAATAACTTGATTTATTCATCTATCATATAATTAACCCACTTAAAGTGTAAAGTGTGATAGGGCCTAATATGATCAAAGAATCATGTAATGCTCACTACAGTCTATTTTAGAACATTATCATCCCATAAAACAAGAAACTCTGTAACCGTCTTTCCTTGTTTCTCTTCCCCCAAACCCCAGCAATCCTTTCACTACTCTCTGTCCGTATTTGCCTATTCTGGGCACACTTAAAAAACAGTGCTCCTAGCGAACCTCAATTATAAATCTTTTGGTCAATATTTCCTCCTCCCTTCCTCTGCTCCTCCCCACTAGTTCTTATAAAAATTCCAGGGCAAACAATGAACCGTTAGAGCATACATCTAGAAACATCTGAAACAAACATGAACTCGAATAGAGTAGCCCAGCCCTGAAAGTGGGAACATCTTACAGACTTCAGGTTATTTGGTAAAGGAAAAACCCTTTTTCATGTATTCCTTCCGGTGTCTGGATAATGAGAGCAGTAAGGATGGTGACGTTTCTGTGAGCACAGTCAGAGGCAGTATTTACACACACACTGTGAGATAACCCACAAGGCTGTGCAGGACCTCATTAGCAAAGCACACCTGATCCTCATCTAAGTGGCACCTGTTGGATCCTCATTTCCTGGTACTGTATCATTCATTATTTTATCTCCTTACATACTGCCTAGCAATCATCTCAAATTCTTGCTCTGCTACTTCCTCGTTTTGAAACCACAGGAAAGGTTTCAGCATTTCTGTGCCTCCATTTTCTCCTCGGTACAATGGAAATAATAACTATGTTAGGGTTGTTAAGAGGATGTAAGTATTCTATAAAAATTAACTACTGATTACATTATGTCTCTCTTCCCTTACCGGATGGCTTTGAGAAAAAAGAATTCAGAAGAATCAAACAGCACTCACCAAGCAGTTGAGTTAAGTACCTACATTTTAATTGTTCCTTAGTATGGAGAGATAAATACAAAAATCCTAGTCTTGTTGATATTTTAACTGGGCCTTAATGATACATTGGAAGATATGCATAAAAGGCAGTGTAATCATAAGCAGAGACTTTGTTCCTGAATCACTCTTCAACCTATGTTTATTTCCTTTGGCTCCTAGTCATCTTGCTTTATTCCTTTCTCAATCATCTTGGTTCACCTTTTGAACTAATTCTTGGTTTATAAATGTTCTGTTGCTTTCCTAAAATGTTTCCAGCTTGCTGCTTCCTGGAACAGATCTCAATTTACTCTCTGCTGGCATAGACCCGGATCTCCTTCCCTGCAATGCCCCCACCTACTGCTATGCACCTTGCCCTGCCATTGGTGACCCTGACAGGCATGACCCACTTCTTGCCCTGCCTAAACCAGAAGGAGTTGGCCAAGGAGCTGGCCATCTGTAAAACCAAGGTCAACCGGGATGCCAAGGTGAAATGAAAAATTAATTAAACTTAAGGGTAATTTTGTGGGATTGTGAAATGAGGGATAAAGCCCTGTGTGTGCAAATACTCTTTAATTTTAAAAGAGGTAGAGGGAGAAGAGACAGTAAACACAGCTAGACCTTACAATATGCAAAAGTTTATAAAGACAGGACTAAGAATTATAAGAATCCACACCTTTCTGAGAGTTTGCAAAGTCAAAGTATCTGATACCCACTGTTCTGTGCAGTGAAAGACGTAAAAACATAAGAACCTGACACATGGAGGTCAAATGCAGATTCTGACACAAAATAGATGACCAAGACCATGACCTATAACCAACCTATCATCTGTAAAATGTGGTTAATAATATCCATCCTGTAGGAACGTTGTAGAGATTAGAGACAATGTAGTCCAATTTCTCACAAAAAAAAAAAAAAGAAAAGAAATGGCTAGAGTACATGAGCAATGAGAGTGTTGATGAATTTAAAAAGAAATCTCCAAAAGGGTAGCACTGAAGGAGGGACTGTCCACGGGGAAGATTAGAGGAGGAGAGCTTTGGAGAGTCGAGCACATTTCTCTGGCTTATTGCAATAGAGTACTTGTGACGGACTGCACAATCTTGTTTCAGACAAAAATCCTGAAACTGAGGTATAACCAACTGACAGGACTTCACTCTCCCTGAGTCTGTGCCTCTAACAAATGTCTATTTAACTCCAACAAGTAAACTCAAGAGAAAAACAGAGAAAAAAACCAATCATCTCAGCTGACCCCACCCGCTCTGTGGCCCAGTGGGACTATCAGGACCAAGGGAATGCTTCGTATTTGTCCCACCCATGCACAAACAATGATGGTGAAAGGAGTCAACCTTTGAATTGACTTACATTTAGGAGAACCTAGAATTTCAAAATGTTCATCTGAGTTATGTTTTGCGAAAAGTTGAGATACAAAAGTAGGTACCATTTTTGTGTTTGACATACAGAGAAGTGTTCAATGGAAAACAAATTTGCTCTATTTTACAAATAGAGCTGCAATTGGGGGATTAGAAGCTTGAACAGGAGAAAGGACTTGATAATTGTTGTGGGCTTTTGTATTTCTTAAAATTCATACACTGGTGTCTCTACCCTGTACTCGAAATGTGCCTTTGTTTGGAGATAGGATCTTAAGAGTTGATGAAATTGAAGTGCGCTCATTTAAATGAGGGTAGACTACTCTGATCTGACCTTGAGGAGGAGGAGATTAGGACTCAGAGAGACAGCAAGGTACACACAATCAAAAGACTACATACTATGGGAGGACACAGCAAGGAGGCAGCCACCTCTGCAAGCCAAAGGAAACATCCCTGAGAAATCGTGGGCAGCAGCCTGTGCAGGCCATGGCAGGGCCAGGATGGCTATGACCAACTCTCACTGTGGGCTAGTAGTCAGCAGTGATGTGATTCTGCCACATAACTCCAAAACTTGGTTCATAGTCTGCTGCTTGCCAATGGCTTATCTCTCTGATGTTTCTGTCAATGAAGGCATAAAGCATGGTCCAGAGTGGAGCAGAGTAATTTAGACAAAGAATTGCAGTGGCAAGAAACAGAGGTAAAAGTGAGAACTTCAGCCAGTGTGGGTATGGAGGCTCAAGGCGTAGATATGCAGCTGGTCCTAGTATCCTTAGTGTGACTGGACAGCGCTGAATGAATGCTCTCCAAGAGGCAGAGCTCTCTCTTTTATGGGCGTGAGGATCCTGGGATGCCTGGAAAATGAACCCTGAGCAGATACAAAGAGGGACAGTGTTTAGGAGACACTTGCCATTTGGAGTGCTACTCCATGCTGAATCTCACATTAAGTCAGGGCTACTCAATGCATGCTCTACAGTGGGCTCAGCTTCCTTCTGCAGTAGACATGCAATGTTGTCCTGACTCAATGTAAGCAGTGAACAAGAGCTTAGATGCCATGTGTTGATTCTGTGCTCTTAAATTTCACAAGAAGTATCCCTGATTAGACAGGCTAGTGTCTTAGTACCCATCGTGTTTTGATAGACCACCATCTAATCGACAATAAAATACCCTTGAACATAATCTATAATAAATACCCTGGTACATTAATGTGAAAGCTACTGGAAAGAATGAAAATAAACAGCAAGTTTCTTTCTTCACCACTCTAAATACCTCACTACCTCTAAAGCACACATAACTATCCTACCTAATATACAAATTACAATTAGGCTGGGCTACCTATTCTAACATGGTTTCACTTTCCATCATTTCAATGACCCTAAGTCAATCCAAAAGCATTAGATACAAAATTACAGAAATAACAATTTATAAATTTTAAATTGGATAGTATGATGCAATATCAAGCTGTCCCACTCCATCCTGCCTAAGAAATAATTTCCTCTCCAAAATATCTACCATATATACTACTCACCAGGTATATGTATCAGCCTTCTCAGTTAATCAAATTATTGTCATCATATAGCAGTGCCCATGTTCAAGAAATCCTTACTTTACTTAATAACAGACTCAAAACACCAGCGGAGTGATGTTGGCAACTCAGACACACCAGAAAAGCCTTCACAAGCTTACTTCAAGTGACACAGTGACAGTTCTTGACTCAGTAAGGAAAGAAAAAAGCTTGCTAAGATCTGCATACAGTAAAATCAGATGTTTTGAGAGAGAACATATCTACAACTTTTAATTTAATGTATTGTTATAATTGTTCTAGTTATTAGTTATTGCTATTAAAACATTATAGTGCCTGTTTATAAATTAAACTTTACCATGGGCATGTATATATAGGAAAACATAGCATATACAAGATTCAGTATTGTCTGGTTTCGGACACCTGCTGGCAGTCTTAAAGCACACCCCTGTGGATAAGGGGCACTCATGTGCTTTATTTCTTCAGCCTACTAAACAAGGATTTGCAGATAGACTACTTCAACCAGCAACCAGATTTTTTTTGAGCCAGGAATCAAACTCATGATCTCGCACTTACCAGGCAGGCACTGTGCCACTGAGCTATATCCCCAGCCCACAACCAGATTTTAAGGAATAAATTTTTAAACATTATTTGATTTTTTTCCTCTAACAATTACTATTCCAAACAAACCACTTGAAACCTCAAACACTGCTGTCTTTACAATTGTAGTCCTTGTCAGTGCCCACTGGGTTTTCCAGCGTAATTCCCAACTTCTAAGACTGGGATCTTAATTACGCAATTTTTGTGAATTCAGCGAAATGTATACATATGCTGTGCTGAGGGTTTCATCTTCCTGAGGTTATGTTTATGGGCAGGGGGAAAAAAAGGTCACCAGTGGAAAGCTGTCATTATCACTTGGTCATAAGGGACCTTCCCAGACTTCCCTTTTGCTACTCAAACAGGAAGTTAGACCCTAGCATTCCTCACAAACCAAACTTCACATATTGAAAATAAAAACTGCCTAAGCCAAAACCTTCTTCTTGATACCTTCTTCTTTTGCTCCAAATTACTTTCTCCGAACACAGCAAACTATGTCCACGGTATTTCACAAAAGAGCCTGCTTTCCGTGATTTTCTGAAACAGGCAAAAATAGATATTTTCACAACAGCTGTATTTGAATGTAAATGTTTTCACAAACACTAAGAACCCCTGGGCTGTCTTCCGCTGGGGAGTATTCACCGGCCTCCAGTCTAACAGCAGCACAAACTCTTGAGAGCACAAGAAGGTCCTTTCTTTTCTCAGGATTTTGCTTATAGCTGTCTATACTCTCTCGAGAGCATTTCCTGCCCTGCTTTTTCAGCCAGCTCTTGCCCATTTTTGTATATTCCAGTTTTCATATCATCTCCTTAGCTAGGCCTTCTTTGACTACACTATCTAAATACAGTAATTTATTTGTAATTGTTGAGTTTGTTGACTTGAATTGTGTTTTGTTTTGTATTTTACCTTTCCTCCCCGCTCGCTCTCACTGAGGGGGAGAACAGACGTTAGGCCTATAAAACGGAGCATACCCCAGGTTTTTAGGTAATGAAGAGAGGTGCTGCATCTTCTGGGATGCAGGGCGCACGACTGATGCTTTCCACCACGATGGAAGCTCATGCAGCCCATGCGGCCACTCAGGGAAAGGGAAGAGCTGCTCACACGAGCCCGGCTTCCTCTCCTCTACCATCTCTGTGCTACTGCTGCCTGATTGTCAGACTCTCCGCTGTTGCTATGTCCATGTTCTCCCCTCCTCTGCTCATAAACTACTAAATGCATTAAAACATTGTGATTGATCACATTAACCTTAGCTACCCTGGGCCCTTCATTCCTCTGAGTTCTTACAGAATGGTATTCATGTTCTCAAGGGAGTCATATGGTAGCAATGAGCTGATTATATAAGCAAAAGCTGGATAGAGATAGTGTGTCACCTTTGGCAGTCCCCAGCCCCTCTCCCGCTAGGCCCCAGGCACATAATGACCATTTTCTCTCATTATTCTTACTCTTAACCTCATGCTCTTATTCTAGCATTCGATATAACACTCTAGCATTGCTATATAGTCATCTTTAGTGGATGTTCTGTGCTAAGCACTGAATATGTGAAGTGGAGGCATTAAACCAACCAAAGGCCAGCATTGTGTCTATATTCTGGGAGGAGGAATTAGTGCTGAAACACAGTCTGTAGTTGGCATCAAATATCACAGGTAGATCTATAGATTCGCTATGTAGAAGCAAAAGGAAGATGCTCTACTACTTGGTGCTTTCTGGCTCAAAGTCACAATGTTGTACTTCTTGTCTACCTAGAAGAACAATGCAGCTGTCTACCAATTGGCATGTCATCATATTCCTGCCCAGATGACACCACCTGCAAGATGACAGCACCAGCTTATTTGAGTCAATAAACATTAACTTGAAACTGGGAGGGATATGATGATAGCAGATAAGTACATGGTTATTTACATTTTCCTGTATCAGAACACAGTTACAAATAATGCTACCTAGCCTTTTGTTTTCAAATAAGTCTTTCATTTCCAGAGCTGCCACATGAGAAATACTCTGTGGGCCCTGCCACTCATCCAAGCCATCAGGGCAAGATTTACAGCCTGCTGCAAAGTGGCTGTCCCAGCAGTGAAAATGACAGACTGGAGGTCCACTCAAAAGTGCAACTGGAAGGGTTATTTTTTACACGAATATTGGAAGCACACCCAGTTCCATCAGAAGGAATTTTCTATCAATAGTTTTCCTATAAACTATTTTTAAAACCTTCATTTGCACTTCTTATGGAAAAGGTGATGTTGCCCCACTAGGACATGTGTTTATTTCCCCAAACATTTCACAATTTTCCATATGTAAAGAAGTCATTTGACTTCAATAAGCTAAAACCTCTCCAGAAACAGAGGTGACTATTAACACAGCATCGCCCAGTATTTCCCAATGTGTTGAAGGCAGTGATTTCATTTTGCAGCACATTTTCCTAGGTCAGTTTCCCTGCTCTCTGCCACTGTAACGTACTCCTCAGTCTCTCTCCATCAAGTATCTGCTGACTGTGCCTGACAGCAGGAATTTCATTTTAAAATGTTTTTCTACTCCTGCCTATTTGTCAATATCCCCATTGCCACTATTTTTTCTTGCATTTATCTGTGAGATAAAGCAAGTCATAAAGCAACACAGAAGCCTGTACTTAGTGGGTATATAACTTTATGAATTTATCTAAAATACTTTTTCCCATGATTTGCACATGTCCTAGAACCACAGGCATCATTTCTGAGAGGTGACACCATATAACTTCATGAATGAAAACATGGGACTAAGCATTTGGATTTGGAGCATTTAATATTTATGTCTGATGCCAGGATTATGCAAATTCTAAGTCGAGCTTTGACTTTGCTACCAGGTCAGCTGAGGAGGGTGTCGGTGATTTCCTGGAGCTGGGCATGTTGCATCTGACTGACCCATGCCACACAAGTTGCCTCCTTCCTGCCACCAGGTCTGTGCTACTGCTGCCCATTTGTTAGGATTACTGCTTTCACCATAAAATATTTCCTCTCCTTTACTGCAAAGAGTTCTTTAAGTGGTTGGGATTATTGACATTTACAATGCATCAGTCACCATTTCCTGTGCTTATTAATGGTTTATGATTTAATGCATATCTCTGAGCTGTATTAACAAACTTCAGGGTTATGACCAGTGTCTGAGAACAAGAAGTTACTTTAGCCCCTTTTACTCTTCCTCTCAAAAGAACATAGTTACATTTTCTGAACCTACACTGTCTTCCTATGTTCTTGCCGTACCATCCAATTCCATTTTTCTCCTTGTATCTTTCTTTATTCTCTTTTCTCTACACTTTCATTATAATAATTATTGATCTAGAAAGTATAGCACCTTCCTTCCATGAAAAACCAGCAGGTTGCTTGTGATCACAGGAACAATGAAAAAAAAAAAAACTTGGCATTTCAGGATCCTGCTCCACTGGCAAAACAGTCCTAGGAATCTGGAAGCAACTGCACAGCCTCTAGTCTGGGGCATAGCGAAAGCACTAGTGCTTAGAGAAGTTGTTGATTTGTTTGCTTGACATTCTCTGAAGAGGATGTCCAGGACAGAGGAATATGGATCCTTGGTTTCTTAATACTGTCTTTAAAATTCTCATATTCCCTTTATCAATTAAAATCTAACCAGGAAACTAGAAACCATTTCAAGTATATAAGACAGGAAGAATTGAACACAAGGTATTGACATGTGGGCCAAGAAAGACCCTGGAAGTCAAATAGGCTCAGTGGAGCAACAATACCAGGGAGCCACAGCCACTCTGCTCAGGCTGAGGTGGGAAAGGGGCAGCACTAGAGCCCAGTGCTTGGGTCCTCAAAGGAAAGCGATGCAGGTGTAGAAGAGATGTTGTAGATGCAGAGAGGGAAGGAGAACACCCAGGCTTCTCCCTTCTCTCTGTCCACCTAACACCTGTCGGAAACATTCAGTGAGGCCAGCCAAAGGCAAGGTGACCTGTAAGGCCATTCCCTCAGGTCCAAGTGAGAGGGCGGAAAGGCTGATCTGAGCGCAATCAGGTCCTGATCATTTGTGCACTCCCATGCTTTCTTCTGAACCTGGTCACCATTTCCCCATTAAAGAGCTGTCACTCAGTGGACGACTTAGGAATTTTAGGCCTCCTTCAGTAACTGGTCCATCATCCAGTGATGGTCTATCATGGGGATAAGCTTCAAGAACAAATGTGTTGAAATGCAAAAGAAAATCTACTAAAATAGTGTATGTTGGTCCTTGACACAAGTGCTTCCTGCTCTAAGACACATTGAAATTTAGTTGCAGACTATTTCTTTATTGAGTTGTGCTTTTCTGCTTTCCTGGAATATAATTATAAAGCCAAATTTGGCAAATTTATACTGGTAAATCACATTTTACAAAATCACATTATTTCTTTAAATTCTGCAAAGTTATTTCAAAGATTATTTCAGACTAACAGGAAAGATGATGGGGACTTTAAAACAATACAATCTTCAAACTCTTGGGCATTTTTTTAAGATTTGTCAATTTTAGAAAACACTTGTCGTAAGCATTCATTACATCTTCTTATTTTTAAAAAACCTGAAGATGTGTTAAAAACCACCTTTCATAAAAGCACGAAAGTTCAGGAGCCAAGAGACACTTCTAACAATCTCTGTTTTTCATCAGATTTGACTCTTTCTCACTTTTAGTCACCTCTTGAAACCTCTTATTACAAAACTGACAAAAATATGTTGTGCTTCCTAAGCATGAGGCTAGAACCCTGTTTGATTTTCTGTCTCCTCCACCTGGCATTGTGACTCACACCAAACAGACAACCGTACAGATTTTTAATGGGTTAATCCTTGGATTGGAATGAGAAGAATGAGGATCTTGAGATATCATAGAAATTAGTGAAGGGACTGGTACTTTTTAAGTTTAATTTTATCATGCAATCCTCTTATTCAAAAAGCCTGCACTACTCTTCTCATTGCCCATAGAATAGCATTGCCAGTTAGAGTAGCACCTAATTAAGTATCAGTTTCAAACAAATAGCAATTATATGTTATGCATATGTCCCGAATAGTGTATGTACAAAAACATTTGTGTGCCTAGGACCTATTTGTATTAAAACATTGTTCACGATGTGTCTGAAATTCAAGTTTAACTCAACGTTTTAGATTCTATTTGTTAAATCTGACAGCCTTGATGTTCTGATTCAATTGTGTAACTGTAACAAAATACTGGAAACTGAGTATTTTATAAAGAACATAAATTTGTTTTATTACAATTCTGGGGACTGTGAAGTCCGAGATCAAGGCACCAGAAGGTTCAGTATCTGGCAACAGTTGCCCCTACCTCCAGAGTGGCACCCTGTAGCAGCATCTCCTCAAGGGAGGGATGCTGGGTCCCCACATGGTGGAAGGCAGAGGGCAGAAAGGGGCCAGAGTGCTTCTGTCAAGCCCTGGATAGGACACCTTGTCCCATTCATGAAGGCAGAGCCCACATCTCACGTATTACACTGAGACCTGCGTTTTCATTTAAGGATATTGGATTTCTCTTTTTTTTTATTTATTTTTATTTTTTTTATTTTAAAGAGAATAGAACAAAACAAAACAAAACAGAACAAAACAAAACAAAGCAAAAGAAAACAGAATAGAGTCAAACATAATATACCATTTTAAAACAGAACACTGCAAGCTATACAGGTTTTCAAAACATAACAACAGGAGATTAACAATGGTTACCCTAGTGTCTCTTGCTTTCTTCAAAATGGTTGTTCATACATTTACAGACAATAAACTCAAACAAAGCAAAGTAATATAAAACCAGATAAAAGAGAATAGCATTACAGGTCTTCAAGTCGGACAACAAGAAACCAGCAATGGCTACTGTAGTGTCTCATTTTTCAAAAGATCTGTTCCTATCTCCTCACATATTGCCTTCAAATAGTAGGAAAGGGACTTAAACCAATGGAATCAAAGAATAAAAGCATCTTTGGATTTCAGAACCATTTCTCCATATTTATCGGGAATTTTGTATCTTACTGAGTCTTTCAGTTTCTTACACTAGGGAGACAATGTGGTGTTTACACATGTGTGTTTGGCTTATTTCACTTATGAGTATGGTCTCAAGTTTCATCCATTTGCCTATAAAAGCCTCAGTGTGATCATTTTTTATAGCTGAATAGTACAGGATGTTGGATTTCTAAGAGTGCTTTCACTTACTTAATTTCACTAAATATATAACACATGCACTTTGTGGCAGTAAACTCTAATATGGCCCTCAATGGTCTACCACTCCTGAGCTTGAGGCCCTTGTGAAATTCCCTCCTCTTAGTCTGGGGTACCCACCTGCTTAGTTCCAGGCAACAGCACAGGGCGCAGGTGGTAGAACACACTTCCATGATCAGGGTATCTACAACCTTGCCTCTTTTCTGCTGTCAGACTCCCTACTGCCTTCCTGGCTTGCGTGCTTTGATACAGTAAGCTTTCCAGTGGTAGAAGGGGGACTCCAGCTCAGTAGCAACTTGAGCCATCGGATCAATATTTCTCAAGGAACCAAATCCTGAAGACAACTCTACACTGAGAAGCTATGCTTTTGTAGTTAAACCTTCGGATCCCAACCCAGGCCTGGATGACAGCTCAACAACAGCAGGGACAGATACAGAGGACCCAGGCCTCCACCCCAACCCACAGATACTGAGACGATATGTATGTTGCTTTAAGCTGCTAACCTTGTGCTAATTTGCTACTTGATTATAGAGAAACAGCACACATGGTACAAATGTGTGAAAACTTAAGTTATTTTTGTGGAATTTAAGTCTCCCTCCCATCCTTGTCCCTACCCAAGCAGATCTGGTTCCCAGAAGCAAGCACTTTAATAAGCATCAATTTTGACAGTTAATCAGAAAGCACTTTAAACTTTTAAGGAAGAATATATGTAGAAGATATTGATGTTGTTGCTAGTATCAACACCCGAGATTTACAAATGATATGGAGATATTTGGGTTAGTGAAAGTGAGAAAAACAAAGACAACTATGAAGTTATCTTATGAGGGACTGTAAGAAAAAGGCATAAAATTGATAAGTGCCAGATAAGTTACATGTCAGATTCAACTAGGGGAGAAAGTTCAAGTACCTTAGTAAGAGTTTATATAGTTTGCTACTACTTATGACCAGAAAAAGGTCCAAGGATCCTTAAATACTCACCCACACTACCTTTGACTCAGTGTCCTATCCAGACTGAAATGCAAGGCATCATCAAGATGAGTAAAAACAAAACAAAAAGTGTCATACTGCATGGTTCAAACCTCACCTTGTGCACCAATGTACCACGTGGAACACTGCAACCACACCTCAAAGGTGATTTGATACAACTAAAAGTGACAGGGTCAGAGCCAGGGTGGAGGTCTGACTCACGTACTTGAGTTAACGAATAGATTAAAATAAGAAGGCTGTCTGACCTGGAAGAAAAGTGAGCAAATGTCCTATGAAGAGCCAGATAGTTACTACTTTAGGCTTTGAAGGCTGATGGTATCCGTCCCAATTACTCAGTTCAACCTTGGTGGCACTAACACAGACAGTGATGATATGTAAATGGGAGCTGTGCCCGAATGTTCCAACAAGGATTTGCTCTGGAGTTGGTGCGTCCCCCGAGGGGCCACAGTCCATGGTCCCCAGTGTTGAGATAGTGTTCTATAAAAGGTGGGACTGCTGAGAAGTCCTTAGGTCATCAAGGGGTGGCCTCAAGCGGGATGGTAGGACCCTAGTCTTTTGTTGGTTTCCTGGCTCAAAATGTGACTTTTTTCTCTCAGACCTCCTCCTCTATTGTCCTTCACTATGATGTGACATGGCCCAAAGTGTCCTCACCAGAACTGAGTTGATGTACCATGTATGCAAACTTCCAAACTATGAGCTAAATTTATTTAAAAAGTTAGACTGTCAGCAATTTTGTAGTGGTAACAAAGGATTGATCAATACAAACTTCATTCACATGGACTTGGCCCAAGGGTTGGCTGACTGCTGATCTAGAAAGGTAAAGAGAAAGGATGCATACAGTTGAAATCTTTCCATTTGGCACCTGATTAAATGCTTCAGTGTGCTGGAAAAGATCCAGATGTCAAGAAGAAACTTCCTAGTCCATAGCATCAATTCCAGTACATCTTTCTCAGTATATGCATTGACTACCACTGAGGACATCCCTCCTTACTGACCCAAAAGAAGAAGGCTACCAAAACTTCTGCTGTAGTCTCCACTTTTTGAGATTTTTCTGTTCTTCTAAAATTTGAGTTGTTTTGAGTTCAAATGGAGTCACAAATTAAGAACTATCCCTTCTTTTCTCAGTTCTTTTCCTTCCTACCATCACTCTTCCAGTTAGGAGAATCTAGGAATGATAACACAAGCTTTGGAAGTGCTATTTTAAACGGAAGTCTCTTTTTTCAAGGATGCCTCTGGAATACATGAAAAGATACATAAAATACATATTTTTAAATTACAACACTTTAGAACCGGTGTTTTAGCATTGCATACTAAATTATACTATTGCAAAGTGAATAAAATAAGTACTTAAAACCTAATGTACGGACCTAGATGTTTCATGTTTTTGTTCAATATCTACACATAAATTTTATTGATTTTTTGGAATGGATTCTTCAAAATTTTATAGATTTTTCTCAAAGATTTTTTAACTGTTTATTGTATACTTTTATGCCTCATAAATTTTTGTGGAAAGTACTGAAATCCTCTGAAAGAAAGATCTATAAACAAAACAGCCACATGTTCACTCATTCCTGGAACACTAGGATAAAAGTTTAACTGATTTTGTTTCCTGTTCCTAATCCTGCTGCTCACCAGACTAACACTCAGGATGGAAGATATGACCATGAGAAGAGGATCGGTTGCTCAATTTTACAAAAATACTGTGAAAGTAGGTTTTTTTTCTTTCTTATTAAAGGAGAATATATTTTTCATTCATTTACACATCAAGGATTACAAGATTTAAATGAAAATTTGTTACTCTTTTTTTTTCCTCTATTCCGAATACCATCATCTCCAAGACATAAACTCTATTTTTAACAGCACAAGCTTGAAGAAAGAAGATGTATGTTTGAAATCTTAAAAGAGGTTAGGACACCACAACTTTACTTATGTCTGAACCAACTCCACATAAACAAAAATAAAGCTGAAACCCAAATCTGAGGTGCTTTGGAAATGTCTAAAAGCAATAAGAGGACACTTTTTGACCCCAGTCTCCACTTCCTCCTCAATCCAGACAAGTGGGTGTGCCAGCTCTGCTGATGAGCCACCCAGAACCTCTGTGCTGCTTGACCAAGAACTTTGGCTAACCCCCTGGCCGAGCTATGATCCTCAGACCAAAAGTCCTCTGGGGTTAGGGAATATCAAGGAAATACACAGGAAAGGGTCAAAACTCCAGCTCCCAGGCATAAACTCTTTCCTCTAATTATGGTCATCCCCATATTAGGAATGTAGAGTATTTTAAAATTCTTCAGATTTCCTAGAATTTGTCACCCACACATTATTTGGCCCAGTGAAAGGCAACAAAGACTAAAATTAATTTGTAAGCGTAGCCCTACTAGTAACCAGAGGTCACCCCAAAGCTGCGACAAACATGACATTTAAGTTATCAAATATAACTAGATGGGTTAATCTTAACTTCATCTCTACCCTACCTGTTGATGAGCAGGCCCAAAAATTAAAGTGCCTTCTCAAACGGAAGCCTAAATAAGAGATAAAAGCAAATGATGCTGTGAATAATAAATGAATAAGTGTATTGCTAGTTCATGTAATATACAGTATCAGAGTTCTAGTCTGCAGACAACTCAAGCTGTTGTATTCCATTGATAACAGCTGGTCACATAACTGCACCTGAGGGCAAGGGTAGCTAAGAAATGGAGCGTCTGCTGAGTAGCTGCCTCCCAGAAACTGGTATTCTGAATAGGATGAACCTTTGACATGTAGCCAGCAGTAACTGCCACAATTATCATGGTAAATACTATAGGGAATTCAAACTTAGAAGATGTAAGCCTACGAAATATGCCTTTCTCTAGGTGTACGGTACCAGTTAAAATACGATGATAAATTCACTCAGAGTTTAGAGAATCAAGTCAGCTAATGCTTAAGATCTATGCATTTTACATATTGAGGAAAACACAAATGACATTCACCCACGGCTCAGTGTGTGTGTTTGAATTGGTGGCTCAGGGCAATTTGAGAATTTTGCAGTTAGCAGTAATCGTGCCTCAGATAAACCTCATTGGCTTCGATACTGCCGTAGTGCAAAGCTGAGGGGCTATTTGAGAAGAGCGAGAGATGTATTGATATTTTACAGTGATGGTTCACAACCCTATCATGACGTTAGCTGAGTGGGCCACAGAGACAGAAAAATAAAGCTTTATGTTTTTATTGGATTTTTAACTTGTTAGAGGTTATTCACTCTCTTCGCAAGATTTGTCTCATCAACACCATTGTAACTCACAGTTTTTGTGGCGTTTATTTCTTTACTATATTTTTATTGTACATGTTTGTAGTATGTATTGATTATATTTGTTGTGGGAAGTAGAGGCATGCACATACCTTAATTGTTTTTACTTGTCCCTCTCCTCTTCTCATCCCTCCATCTCGAGATCTCTTCCCATTTAAAAAATATTTCCCTATTTCCTATTGTCTGTCTATTATTTAAATTATTTATACTTTAAATTTTTAAATTATACTTTAAAAGTTTTAAATTATTTATACTTTAATTTTTAAAATTATACTCTAAATTTTTACATTACTTATACTTTAAATTTTTATAGTATTTATACTTTAAATTATTGATACTTTAAATGACTTGTACTTTGGGTTTGTCTTATAAGAAAAATGATATGATATTTAAGCTTCTTTCTCTGATTTATTTCACTTAACATTTGGGTCTCGAGATGCATTCATTTTCTGAAATACATCTTAAATTGATCCTTCATTATGACAGAGTAGTACTCCATTATATAAATAGCATATTTTCTTTACCCATTCTTCTGTTGATGGATAAACAGGTCACATCAACATTTGGATGTTATAAGTTGTGCTGCTATAAACATGGGTATGCATGTATCGCTGTGATATGATGCCTTTTGGGGAAGATACCTAAAAGGGGAATAGCTGGGTCAAATGAAATTTTTAGTTTCGATGAATCCTCACGCTGATTTTCATGGTGGTTGTACTATAGAAAGTACATTTCTAACAACAATGTAAAAGGATGTTTTTTCCTCACAGCCTAACCAGCATTTGTTATTGTTTGATTTCTTGATGGTAGCCATTCTTTCCGAAGACAAAATCTTAACATTGTCTTAATTTTCAAGAGATATCAAGCATTTTTTTTCATGTATGTTTTGACCATTCATACTTCTATTTCTTAGAACTGTGTTATTTTGCCCATTTTTTTCAATTGGGTCTTTTGTTTTCAGTCATCTGATTTATTTGAATTCATTATAGATTCTGGACATTAGTCCTCTGTCAGAGTAGTAACTGGAAAGTGTTTTCCCATTGTGTAGTTTGTTCTTCATTGTATTGGTTGTTTCCTCTGCTGTGCAGAAACTTTCTAATTTGACATAATCCTGTGTGTTGATTATTGATGCTATTCCTTCTACAACTGGGATTCTGTTTAGAAAGTCCTTACCTGTGCCTGTCTTCAAGAGTTTTACCTTTTAACCAGTAGGTTAAGTGTTTGTTTTAATATCTAGGTATTTGATTTATTTTGTTTCTGCTTTGGAGTGTGATGACAGATATGAATCTAGATTCAATCCTCTGCACATGTAGCCAGTTTCCCCCAACACCATTTGTTAAAGAGGCTATCTGTCCCTCCAACATATGCTTTTGGATTCTTTGTCAAAGATCAGATGACTTATTGTGCCTGGAGTTGTTTCTACGTTTTCTACTCTTTCCCACTGGACCATGTCTGTTTTTATGCCAGTACCATACTGTTTTTATCACTGTAGCTTTGTAATATAACTTGAAGTGCCTCTTGTATTGTTTCTGTTGCCCAGGATTGCCTTTGCTGTTCTAGGCCTATTTGGATTCCATATAAGTTTTAGGATTATTTTTTCTAGTTCTGTGAGGATTGCTATTAGTATTTTGAGTGGGATTGCATTAACTCTATGTATCATTTTTGGTAATATTAGATGACAGTTTGACAATATTGGTTCTGCTTATCCTGGAACAGGGGATATCTTTCTGTTTCCTGATGTTTTTCTCCTTTTTCATTGTGCTGTATCTTTTGTTATGGAGGTTAGGTTAATGCCTCAGTATTTAATCCTCTTGGTTAGGTTAACTCCTCACTGTTTAATTTTTCTTGAATCTATTGTGAATAATATTGTTTTCCTAATTTCTTTTTCAGTAGGTTCATGATCAGGGGTATTGAGGCCATTTACATTGAACTATTACTAGAACTTATTGACTTGCTCCTGTCATTGCATTATTTTTGTTCTTGATTTCTTTATTTTTGCCTTCTGTTTAACTGCTCACCATGCTTGATGTATTCATTCAATCAGACTTTTTGGCATTTTTGACTTTATTATCTCTGTCTAGGAAATCCTTGAGAAGTTTCTGGAGTGTTGGCTTGATGGTCATGAATTTGTTTAGGTATGTTTTGTCATGAAATATCCTAATTTGCCCATCAATTTTAAAAGATAGTTGTGCAGAATATATTAGTCCAAGTTGAATGTTTTTGTTTTTGTTTTTGTTTTTAGAGCTTGAAATACTTTGCTCCTAGCCTTTAAATTTTATGTCCAGAAGTCTACTGTAATCCTAATGGACTTACATTTAGAGGTGAGGTTTTGTTTTTCTTTGACAGCTTTTAGGATTCTGTCCTTATGCTGGATTTCTGTGATTTTGACTGTGACGTGTCATGTGGAGCTCCTTCTTTTATTGCAATTATTTGGAGTTCGCTATGCCTCACTTATCTGTATGCTGAAATATACATAAGACAATTATACTAAATCAAGATACATGTTTATGTGCATTGTCTATGCTGGACAATGTACTCTATGTCTTTGGTAAATTTGCCATTTGTATTTTGCTTCATTTGGGCGAGCTCTTCTAAATTTTTATCTGACTCTTATTTAAACTCATTGATCAATTTGTTTATTGATTCCTCTGTTTGTTTATACTATCTTTGAGATCAAATCTCTTTGCTTCCTCTTTGATCATTTTGTAGAACTCAGCCATTTGGTGCCCTTTGGGTCTGCTTTGGGGGACTTCAGAGTTTGGGGAGGAATTTTGTTGCCCTGTTGTTTTTGTTGTGGTTGTTTTGTTTTGTGTTTTCTTTTTTGGTATTTGTGTGCACTGAGGATTGTAGTCAAATAGAGTAAAGAATTTTTATTGTTAGTATGAAAATGTCCTTGATTAGGTTCTGTTTTCTAGTGATGTGATCTTGGCTTTATTTGTCAAGAGTTATTGTCCACCACTCTCCTTCAGTTTAACTGGGTTGGACCCAATCACTTTTCTTCTTTGAGCTCTTCTGTCAGTTGGTGTAACCCATACGAAAAGGTATATATCAAGACCCAAGTTTATGGCTAAAGACCCAAGTTTATCAGCTCAGCCCCTGGTGTAGGCACTGAATAAATTCTCATGAACTGTGGTACCTGGGCTCACAAACTTAATTCATTCCACGATTCTAGGGAAGATGGCCACACTGTATTTGTCAACCAATGTGGAGTTCACCAAGTAAAACGGTACTGAATGCGTCTGTTTGTGAACCAAATTGTTTTACTATAAATGGACAAAAGGTCAATGCTGTACCCACAGCCTGACATTCCATTTTTTTTATTGTTATTATTTATTTGTGTCAACCAAGTCTGGTCAAAGTTCAATGCTTATAAATTTGATTCATAGCTTAAAAGTTGTATGTTGAACAAACTGTTGATAATAACAAAAATAATAGTAAAATGTTTATGAAACACTTTTAATATATATGATTTTAAAATATATATCATGCCTAACATTCCTAACAATTGTATGAGTTCGGCATTCTGATCAATCCTCAGCTAAATTGCCTCAGCATCTTCTTGGACACTTCTTAACTCTGGTGAGTAGAACTAACCACTTCCTCCTCTAGGTCCCCACCAATACTGTAAGTATATACTTTTGCTTTTCCAAGAAATGAATGAAATCAAGCCAATAGCTGTAACTAGCAGAGGAAATGTCATATATCAGTATTAGCTGAAAAATTCAAATCATAGTACTAAACATGTAGTTGTTAGAAATATTAAACATATATTTTTAAATCTCATACACTGCAGGTGTCTCATAAAAATATATACAGTTACCATTATTGTTGTATTTATTGTTACTTTGAATATCTTCCCATTTAATGGGCAAAAGCAGGTGGTTTGGGTTCGCCTTCTCATCACAGAAAAAGTAAGTGTCAAAGGTATAATAATTACAAGGAAATATTTCCCATGGTAAAAACAAGCAGTAGCTATTGTGCGCGAAATGGGCGAAAAGCACAGAATTTGATAACACACTTGGATTCTAAATAACTCTTGAACAATTTCATCAGACACAAACAAATTAGTAGGTTGTCTAGACCAGTGGTGCCCACAATGCTTGGAAATGAAGAGGATGTGAACGCGGGAAAGAAAAGGCTAAAAACATCTTCAGATTATGGCCAGGACTGATACGCTTGATCTGCTTGGCAATGAAACTGCCCCCTGAAACCACAGGAGGCATTTTCCAGGAAAGAAACAAGCAAAATTTGTTGGTTTCTCCTCAATCTCCCACTCTTGGTGTAATACACTCTGACCCCTATTTGAGAGAGCACATCTAGAAAACTTATATTGCAAGAGGTAAGGACAAAAATTCCTAGCACATGACAGATTGACTTATTAAAGTCATATGATGGAAGTGATTGCCCTGCTTTTAAAAATGTATTTTTTACTAATATTATAATGCTCATTAGTTTTTTATGTATAATTAAAATATAGCAAAACATACATGCTTCTTACTAAAAAAAAATACCTTAACTGTTCAACTTTTACCATCTACTGGTCTATTAGAGGTTTGTTTGTGTTTGTCAAAATTTTCTCTTCTGGTTAATTTGAACTTCTCATACTCTGGATGTCATCTCTATTTTGACCATCTGTTTACTCTTCCTGTTATACTGTCAATATTTTATTCCTCATGAACTAAAAAAAAAAAAGAAACCCAAAAGAAACAAACAAAATACGTAACATCACAGAATTTTACAGCTAAAACAGGTCTTAAAAATAATCCGAGTTTATTCTATCAAGGAAATTTAAACTCAGAGACGTGAAAGGAATCACCAGCACCCTGTGGAAAAAGAAAAACCAGAAAGAAAGAAAGAAAGAAAGAAAGAAAGAAAGAAAGAAAGAAAGAAAGAAAGTCCACTCTTCAAATTGTCATAACATTTTTAAACAATGTATGTATTATTGTTTCAACAACCAAGAGTAGCTCCAGATCCTAGTAATTGATACTAAATGCAAATTTACATCTAGATATCATTGAACAGAACATTTTTAAAGTAGTGCTCCTTCATTCACTTGTTCCCCCAAATATTTATTGAGTACCTACCTGGAAAATGTTGGTATGAATATGGGTAAACCCCATCCCCTGCCTGCAGAGTGTTTACTTTTTAGTACAAAGAGATAAACATTTAAGACAATGGAAGTATTGCAGGTGCTGTGCTAGATCAAGTTCAGTGTATACGAAAGGCAAAAGATAGGAGTGGTTGTTTCTATTATTTAGATCAGAAAAAGCTGTCAAAGGGTTGGTTTGATGCTTGATGTGAACTCACTCTAGAGGGGGGTGTCTACATTTCAGGGGCAGTTGTAGAAGGGACTGGAGGCATAGTCTAGACCTGAGGACCATGCAATGTGACCCAAGGCATAGAGACTTGAACTGCGA
The DNA here is from genome assembly GCA_004365215.1 of Cuniculus paca. Classification (NCBI taxonomy): domain Eukaryota; kingdom Metazoa; phylum Chordata; class Mammalia; order Rodentia; family Cuniculidae; genus Cuniculus; species Cuniculus paca. The sequence goes on along the minus strand of RJWT010003365.1, from coordinate 592 downwards.
TGGTGACTCTGCATGTGTGTTTTAGGGATTATAAGGTTAGCAGCTGGCGAAAAATAAGGCTGGAGACAGAGAAGACACCAGCCCCAGAGACCCTCCTGTAGTATAAGAAATAGACTTCACCCAGTCATTCCCCTTCTGGCACAAGAATCTTGCCTGAAGTTCTCAGATGTGATCCATTCAGTCCAAACTCTATTTCTAACGGCATCTGGAGGAGATGCTCAATTTAGGTCTTTACAAAAATAACAGAAACTAGGTATGGTGGTGCATACCTGTAATCCCAGCACTTGGGAAACTGAGGCAGGAGAACTGCTACAAGTTCAAGGCCAGCCTGGGCTACAGAGTGAGTTCAGGGACAGCATGCACTATATGGTGAGACTCTGTTTCAAAAAACAAACAAACAAAAGAAAAGAAGAAAACAAAAGGACATAATCAGGAATGACTCAGCTCACATAAGAATTATATACATTTATAACAGTTTCTTTATTCGCCGAATAAATATTTGTTAGCACATAAAATGCCTTGGGAAGAGCACATCATACATCTCACATTCTGTTGAGAAATTCAAACACTAAAAAATAATTTAATTTCAATT
>RJWT010003364.1:0-36722 GCA_004365215.1 Cuniculus paca | reverse complement strand
GGTGGTCATGAATTCCTTGAGTTGTTCTTTGTCATGGAAGTATCTTGTTTCTCCATTAATTTTGAAGGAAAGTTTTGCAGGGTACATCAGTCTGGGTTGGAAGTTGTTTTCTTTCAGGACTTGCATTACTTCACTCCAGCCTCTTCTTGACTTGATGGTTTGTGTTGAGAAGTCTGCCGTGATTCTGATGGGTTTTCCTATATACATGAACTGTTTCTTTTCTCTAACAGCTTTTAATATTCTATTCTTGAGTTGAATTTCTGGGATCTTGATTGTTATATGTCTGGGTGTAGATTACTTGTTTTGGTTATGGCTAGCTGGAGTTCTATATGCCTCACTTATTTGAGTGTCACTTTCTTTTTCCATACTTGGGAAGTTCTCTGAAATTATTTCTATAAATAAGGTCTTGATGTCATTTGTCTTGACCCCTGCTTTTTCACTCACAGTTTTAATTCTTAAGTTACGTTTCTTTGAGTTATCTAAGAGCTGTTGAATTGTTACTTCCTGAGTCCTTGTTATTTTTAAGAGATCTTTCCTTTCACGATCACAAGCTGCAAACCTGTCTTCAAGGTTTGAAAGTCTAGCTTCAGTTACTTTCAAGTGGTTCTGCCAGCTTTCAGTGGAGTTTTTAATTTCCTGGATATCTCTTTTGAATCTGTTTCATGCATTCTAAATCTCTATTATATTGTTCATTCATGGTTTCCCTCATTTTTCTATGCTTCTGTATTTTTTAATCTGTGTCTTCTTTAGAGATGCTTAGTATTTCTTTTATTATGGTTTTTATTTCTTCTTTTACCTGGGATAGAATTTCTGTTCTAATTTCTCTTACAGCTTCATGAAGTTGTTTCTTCACTTCAGTTGACATCACTTCAGACATTTCAGGTGTGTGACTCCCGATCTCTTCCGTGTTTACCTCTCCTGGACTTGCACTGCTTGGGCTGGACTCCAGAGATTGCCCTCTCCCTCTTCATCTTGGCATATTCCTGATTTCTTCCACACACCTGGGTAGTGTGGTCCCAGGCACTCCCACACTGGCCACAACTTCTCCAAAGCAAGAGTGTTTGGCTTTTCTGGCCAGTGCTGGCTACGGGTATCTGACAGTAGACACCTGTGCCTCTGCACTGAGCTGAGTACTGACCCACCTGGAGTTTTCAGGGGGGCAGACCTAGCCAGGACCTTCAAATTGAAGCTGGCCAGCAACCTATGTGATGCTGTCTGGAATGCGCACGGGAGTGGAACTTGGTCCGAACAGCTTCCTTGGTCCGCCCACAACCTGGAGCTGCCGATGACTGCTTGATTTATCTGGCCAGTGCCAGCTATGGGTATCTAATGGTGGGCTTCCATGCCTCAGCCCTGAGCTGGGTACCAGCCTACAAGGGTCCCCAGCATTTGCATGAGAGAGTGACTGGCCAGGGCCTGTGGATCTAAGCTGTTTATGAACCTACGTGATGTTGTCTGGAATGCGCACAGGAGTGGAACTCGGTCCAAGCAACTTCTGCAGGTCCGCCTACAACCTGGTGCTGCCGGAAGAAGCCGGCAGGAGTCCTAGCCATGGGCTTAACCTGCTCGACTTCAAAATGGCTTCCGGCCAATCACTCTCTGCTGTGGGGGGATGGAGCCCCCTGCACTTGCCACTGGCCAGCGCAGATCTCTGTGTCGGCCACTCTTTTTCATCCCCACCCATCTCTGCAGAGACCTCTGGGGTCGACTGTGACTGCAACTGCAACCGTGACCATGTGTTTCCAGGCTCAACAGCTCTTCTCGCAGGGTAAGTCCAGCTCCAGGCTAAGGTGCTGCCAGCTGCCACCTTCTTCTCCGTTTAAATTCTTTTTATTCTCTTTGTGGGCTTCAATTCATATTTTAGATTGTTCCTGGGTCCAGGGGACCCACTTCCTTCCTTCTTGTCTCTCCAAGATGTTGTATTCCAGCATCTGAACTGTTTCTTTCAGAGAGACTGTTTACTCTGCTGCTTACTGTTCCGCCATCTTTGATGTTCTAAACTTACTATTTTCCAAAAAAAACCTCACAAATAATTACTTAGAAATGTAGTCACATAGAGGTTGAGTCAGAATTTGTAAGCCAATTTTAATAACTATGTATTTTCTTATAACTATCTGTGGTTTTTCTGGATATAATTTTTTTAAACTTGTGACCACTTTAAATCCTTGTAAGAAATGAAATGGGAGCATGTGCCAGTTAACAGCTCATTGCTTCTCAGCTCCAGGTTTGTCCTTCACTGCACTGGCTTGTCATAGTGGATGTGTACCCAAAAGCATTGCTCCTTTACCAGCTGCCACAATCTTAAATTTTGTCAGTAGAGGGTGCTGGAGAGACACTAGAAGAGTGAGGGACTTTTCCCTTAGGTCTAGCGGCTCTCCCTCTCCTAGCTTTTTGGCCCTCAGACTGCAGAGAGGTCGTGGGAGGCACAGTGAAGCTTACTCCCTAGTGAATTTTAGTAGCGTCTTGCAGTTGAACTTGTAGCATGTTTCTCTAGTGGCCTCAGGGCAGTTGCTTAGTGAGTTTTGTTGGTACCCCCATGGGTAACTTATTGTCTTGGTTACTTTTTCTTTGTTGCTGAGAGAAACACCTGACACCAAAGTGAAGCAAGGAAAGGTTTATTTAGCTTACAGTTCTGGAGATTTCAGTCCATAATCAGCTGGCTCCAAAGCAGAGTGGCATGGCACTGGGGCAACACTTCAAGGCAGCAGCCAGAGCAAAAATGAAAATGCAAGCCTCTTCTCCTCCCTTACATTGTACGTCAGCTCCACCCCTGGGTGGGTGCAGAACTCACGCCGCCAATCCCAGAGCTAGACAATGAGTCAATCATAAATGTTATATTCAGCCACTTCCATGACTACGTGAGGCTTGGGGGGCCATCTATATACAAACCGTAACACTTATTTCTTGCTTGCCCATCAAAACGGGGGTACTTTTGCCATCCTTCTAGAGGGCTAAAGTTACACACTTTGCTGAGTGGTTTGAATTTCATCTGGGCATGGGGAGGGGCAACCTTGTGCATAATACATTTAGCATTATGCTGGGCTTCTTTCCACTAGATGCTGGGACCACACCCTACTTCCCTGAGCTGTGATGATTAAACATGTCTCAAGGCATTGCCAAATGCTCCCCAAGAGGGCAAAATCCAAACACCCTTGAGAGCTCTTTCATTTTAAATATGTTTTATTCTCTTGGTTTTGGAGATAACTACTTTCCTCAGTTTTCTTCCTTTATACTTATTGTTCCTTTTCATTCTGTTTTGGTAGTTCCTCTCTCCCTAGCTATTCACTGTTAACAACTTTCTCCTGAATGCCACACTCTTCTATCTAAATGATATTTGACATCTTCACTCAGATCTCTAAAAGACTTCACAACTCTAATATGTCCATCAATGAACTGCTTTCTGCCTTTCTCCATCACTATTTGATGGCAGTTCTTGTTGTCAGGGCAAATATTTTACAGTAATCTCTGATTTACTTGTTTGTCTCACAGCTCACAATACAATCCATCAGGAAGTCCCATTGACTTTGCCTTTATAATTTATTTCGAATTTATTGGAATTTGACCACTCCACGTTCCTTTCACTATCAATTTTGATCAGTTTGCTGCAGGAACTTCCCAAGTGGTTTCCCAGTTTTTGTCATTGATCTCTTCATAACAGCACCCTAAGCGACCCTTTTAAAATAGTAAATCATGTCACTCTTCAATTAATTGATTGATTAAGATGAGTTCTTGCTTTGTATTCCAGACTGGCCTTGAACTCACTGTGTATTCAAGGATGGCCTCTAATTTGCAGCAATCCTCCTGCCTTAACTTCTGGAGTGCTGGGATTACAGATGTGTGCCACCACACCCAGTCATTGATTTTTTTTTTTTTTTGCGGCACTGGGGATTGAACTCACGACCTTGCACTTGCCGGGCAGGCGCTTAGACAGCTGAGCTAGTTCCCCAGCCCCCCCAGTCATTAATTGATTAGTTGGTTTTTCATTTCTCTTCAGATCTTTGCAATGACTCCTGCATTTCATTCAGAATAAAAGCCCAAGTACCTATGATATAATATGTGCCAACTATATTTGTTGAATTAATGAAGTGCTATATCAAATCCATTCAGATATATTTTTTCCCTTCATCTAGCTGATATTTTATGCTATTAATTTTTCCCGCTTTCTTAAAGTGTCTTCTTGAGCAAAAGTTGCTTTCTTTTATCTCTCTGATTGGTCTTTTGTCTCCTTTGTGGCTCTGCTTCCTCTATGTGCAACATATTAATCTGTGTCAAAAGCCATTATCCTCTTTCTTCTTTTTACACTCTTCATTCATCTTGATGAATTCAATCACACCAGGAATAGCCTGTCACCTCTGCATTGATCTGTCTCAATTATGTACTTATCCAAGAATGTTCCTCTAGGGTTTCATCCTCACTGAACTCCATGAAAACAGGCACTGGGTCTTTCTGAACAACTACTGCTATTTCTAGGAAAATATATGGTTCCTGGTACACTGTTGTCAGCTAGTACACATTTGTCGAATGACTGGTTCTTAAATCTGTTTTTGTTTTGTTTTGTTTTGTTTTTTTTTGGTACCTGGAATTGAACTCACAGCCTTGCACTTGCCAAGCAAGCGCTGTGCCTCCAAGCTATATCCCTAGCCCTTAAATCTGTTTTTCATATTGCTTTGACTTCCTCAGCTGGATATTGTTAATTAATATGTAATGTTTAGTATGCCCAAAACTAAACTCATTATATCATACCAGTAAACTTACTGTTTTCGTTGGCACCTTGCCTTTTCAGTAAAGAATAACTGTTCACCCGAGTTGCTTATGCCAAAAATCTAGGTATTTTCTTAATCATTTTCCAAATCTTGCCAGTTCTTTTTAAGCTTATTAAGGTATGATTTACATAACATAAACTTCACCTGTTTTAATTGTACAATTCAGTGAATTTTAATATGTTTTTAGAATTGTACAGTCATCACCATAGTCAAATTAATAGTATTTCTGTCTAGGTCTTTGATTCATTTTGATTTGATTTTAGACAAGGTAAGAGATAGAGATCTAAGTTAAATCTTCAGCAGATAGATACCCAGTTTTCCCAGTATGATTTGCTAAAGAGGCTTGGCCTTTTTTCTAGAATTTTGGCTGTTTTGTCAAAAATCAGATGGGTGTATGTATATGGGGTTGTTGCTGCATCTTCTGTTCTATTCCATTGGACTACATGTCTGTTTTTATACCAATGCTATGTTTTACTGTAGCTTTGTACTTGAAATCCAGTATCATAATGCCTTCTACTTTGCTGCTTTTGCTCATGATTGTTTTGACTATTCTGAGTCTTTTCTGATTCCATAGGAAGTTGAGGATTTTTTTCTAGCTCTGTGAAGAATGTTGGTATTTTAATAGACATTGCATTGAAACTTTTGATCACCTTTGGTAGCAATTATCATTTTCACAATACTAATTCTTCCAATCCAAGAACAAAGAATGTCTTTCCACTTTCTGTTGTGGCCTTATTCTCTCTCTCCCCATGTATTTCTACTTTCTAATGTCCTCTTTAATGTCTTTCTTGAGCATTCTGTAATTTTCATTATAAAGGTCTTTCACTTCCTTGGTTAGGTTTATTCCTAGGTACTTAATTTATTTTTAAGCCATTGTGAATGGAATTGTTTTCCTGATTTCTTTCTCAGTGGGCTCATAATTAGGGTGCAGGAATGCTATTGATTTTAATGTGTTGATTTTGTATTCTGACATTTTTATTTCTTTTGGGTAGATATCAAAATATACAATTGTTGTGTCATATGGTAAATCTATACATATTTTTAACTTTTCTTTTTTGTGGCGCTGGGAATTGAACCCAGGGCCTCATATATGCTAGGCAAGCACTTTACCAACTGAGTTGCATCCCCAACCCCCATGTTTAGCTTGTTAAAAAGAAAGTGCCAAATTGTTTTCTAAAGTGGTTGCACCATTTTATACTAGCACCTGCAAAATATAAGGTATACTTTCTCTACAGTTTTACACTTACTATTATTCTTCTGATTATAGCTATTCTAGTTGATGAGAAATGGTATTTTTGATTTTTATTTCCCTAATGACCAATGATGTTGAGCATCTGTTCATGTGGTTATTAGTCATCTGTATCCTTCCAGTAGTTTCCATTTAAAATTATTTGTGTTTTGATCTTTTGAGTTGTACGAATTCTCTATTCCAGATACAAGTCTCTTATAAGATACATGATTATAAATATTTTCTCCAGCTTTGAGTTTTTTTATCTTTTTTCTCAAATTGAGATATAATTAACATTCCATAAAATTTACCCCTTTAAAGTATACAGTGCATTGATTTTTAGTATATTTACAAGGTTATAGAACCATTGCCACTATCTAATTCTAGAACATTTCCTTCAGCCCTAAAAGAAACCTCAGATTGACTAGCAGTCACTTTCCATTCTTACTCTCTTCATCCCATGGTAACCTTTCACCTATTTTCTATCTATGGATTTTGTAGCATGCCTTTTTTATTTTCTTGAATGATGTGTTTTGTAACATAAGAGTTTCAAATTTTAATTAGGTTCAATATAATTTTTTCCTTTACCTTATGCTTTTGGTGTGATAGCTGGGAAATCATTGCCTAACTCAAGATCACAAAGATTTATATTTTTTTCAAAGTGTTTTGTAATTCAGCTCTTACACTGAGGTCTGTAAGGCCAGGCATGGTGGTGCACGCCTGTAATCCCAGTACTCAGAAGACTGAGGCAGGAAGTTTGCTATGAGTTTGAGGCCAGCCTGGACTACAAAGTGAGTTCAAGGCAGCCTGAACTGCGTAGTGAAGCCCTGTGTCAGAAAGACCCCCCCCAAAAAATATATATATATGTATGTATATGTAAAACATTTAGGTCTATATTTAATTTTTGTGTGTGATGTTAGATAGGGATCCAAATTGTTCCTGTTGCTTGTAGTTATACAATTGTCCCAGCACATTTATTGAAAGGAATTTGATTCTAAAATGTACACTTGCAGGCAAAACATGTTGGATCTCGAACCTTTACCCAGTACAGTCTCTGCCTAAATCTTTTCATTCTACTGTAGATACTGTAGACGTTGTTCCTTATTTGCTGTTCATGCTCCCACTGCGTTTATCCTTGGTAGGATTGTTAGTGGCCTCTCAGGTATTTCCTTTCCCTGATTCCTAATTTAGTCTCTATAGTGACCACTTCATTTAATTAATTTACTTGTCTGGCCCTGGTAGACCTTTTGAGTTTGTAAACGCTGGCAAAAAAAAGTCATATCCTGACACCTGTATTCATTATTATGTTTATGAAACATTTGATGAATGCCTACTAAGTTACAGGGTATTATCCTAAGCACTAAAGCACTAAATAGAGATTCTTATCAGTAAATCTTTTTGGGGGGTGTACTGGGAATCGAACTGAGGACCTTGTGCTTGCCAGGAAGGTGCTATGCCGCTGAGCCGTATCCCCAGACCATTTCAGTAAGTTTTTAATGATTAACTTACCACCCTAAAAGGTAGTGACAAATAAGAAAAATCACTTATTTAGTTCATGATTCTACAAATTGACAGTATGACCTGGGTGTAGTGGGTGGGGGTTTTTTTGGACCCAGCTGAACTCATTTAGGCATTTATGGTCAGTCAGTTTTGCATCTAGGGGTTGTTTGGCTGATGTGTAGGGCAGGGATTGGCAACCTTTGTGTCTTGTTACTGTATGATTCCTAAGCTTAGAATGTTATTTACAGTTTGAAGAGTTGTAATTAAAGCTGAAGAAGACTATACAGCAAAAATCATACATCAAAGCCTAAAATTTTTACTATCAACCTCTATAGAAAAGGTTTGCTAGTTTTTCCCTAAGGCAATAGGATTTGACTGGGCTGTATTTCTTATTACCCGATGGCCCAGTGTGGACTTTTTACACAGCAGCAACAGGGCTCTGAGAGACAAATTGTGCCGGACCTTTGAGGTTCAGATGCAGAGCTGGAACAGCATTGCTTCTCCTGTGTTTTGCTGGCAAAAGTGAATCAAAGCCCACCTGAAATTCAAAGGGTGAAATACAGGGCTCCACTTTCTAGTGGGAACAGCTATAGAATCACATTTTAAGAGGTGTGGTTATGAAAGGGTGATAAATAAGAGAAAAAACCCTGCTATTGGAGAGGGTACATTTCAGTGATGGCGATAAATTCTCATGTTTCATGAGACTCATACCCCATAATATGTTCTTTAATTTACCCATACTGCCCCAGTTGCATGGCCGCCAAATACTGCTCTGATCCTCACTTCTCTATTATTTAACCATTAAGCTGGGTAATGTTAATAGTTAATGGGGGGATACTTAACACTATTTTTTTCTCGTTTCTTCTTTAATGAATAAACATTATCGTGTGTGTGTGTGTGTGTGTGTGTGTGTGTGTACGTGTGTGCTGTCAAGGTACTTTGGGGAATGGAATTGTGGCTTCCCAGCTTACATTACATGAAGTGAAGTCATTCTTAAACTTCTGATTTTTGAAAGTTTCATTTAAAGAGCAATCTAAAGAAATTTAAAATGTCAATTCCCAGTTTGCAATGTAGGAGTTCCTACACTCAAAGCTGTCTCTTGGAAAGGCAATAATTATATACTATTCTGTTTACTTATTTTGACTAGAGGAATTAGTTTCTATGTTTTGTTCATTCTCTTCTCCCACTGTGTGTGTGTGTGTATCTGTCTGTATATTTATTGTTATATATGTAAAGTTGAGTGCATAGCTCTTTTTTCCTTCTAAAGCAATTTAACTTTTGTAAAGATGCATATCCTTCTAAAGAGTTGTTTGAACATGACATTAATAAAGATGTCATATAAGAATGAAATCAGTGTATTAGCAATATTTTCAGACTGCTTTAAAGTGTGGTAATTGAAAGCAGCAATCTTAGAAATGATTTTTAATCCCTCTTTTTTTCTTGGATTATTGTCTCTACTCCCATCTCAGTGTAGTTTTTATGTATTGTTGTTCAATGTTAGTATATTTAAATTTTAATTTCTTTTCAGTCTTTCCCTATCTTTTCCTTAAAACAGGCATGAAACTAAACTCATCTTTATCTATACATTTAATAAGAATAAAATTGAAATTAGTACAAGTACACATTACCTTTTAAACTGAATAAGACTTCAGTGACTAATTAAATATCTTGATTATTCTAGAGCCTTGCTTCTCTCCTTTTTCTTTCTTGTCTCTCTCATCATTCTGATTAATTTGTACTTTTTTGTTGTTGTTTTTTTCCTCCTAGGTAATAGAAAAGACAAGAAGGTAGAACATAAATAAGGATCGCATAATTTTTTTTATTCACCTATTTATTATTTAATTATGTTTGGCACTAGCCAAAATAGTTTTCTAGCTGTCTTTGTATACATTGAATAATACATTAAAATTTTAAATAGTATATTCAATAACTCTTTCAGTTAAAAAGCATATAGAATTAATCTTTTTTTTTTCCTACTTGTAGGTTAGAATGCTATAGTTACAGTTCAAAAACTAAGAGACTGGTCTTATTTCTTCTGTTTGTATTATTGCTACCTACAGTTTTTTCCTAACATACCTGTTCTGCCTTCACTGACAGACATTCTTTTTAAAAGACTTTCATAGTCTATTCCTTGTCTAACTCTCTGGCTCCTCCTCTTGTTACTCCCCATTGTTAGCTCAAACTGTACTTAATTTACTTGTAGCTTTTGAGATACAGTCTTCCTTCTGGATCTTTGCATATTGCAGTTGCCCCCTCCTTTTCTCATCCCCTGACACCAAACAACAAAAACAGGTAGACAGCAACTACTGCAAGACAGACTATGACAAAACCTCTGAATACCTCTTAATACCTATGATTGTTGGCTGCTGCTTGCCAGGGTGAGGGAGATGGATGGTTGGGTGGTAGAGAGTGTTAGATCTACTGTTTCAGCATCAAGTGCTCAAACATGATAGTATTCTTGAAGCCACTTTTCCCCTAATATCTCATGTTTGAGACTTTCCTTGTCAGTTATAAGATCAGTGAAAACAGTCGAATCTTCTATTGTGCTGCCTCCTACCATCCAGATTCTTATTATCAGAACTTTCCACAATTGTTAGACCTTCCGTTTTCTCTTGCTGGAAAGAAAAGAGAAACTGAACTGTAGACCGTTGCTGTTTTGTCAGTATTTGGGAAGACTTGTTACTCAAATGTTCATTTGGATTCTGGGTTGAATTTTGTCATAGAAAGAGTGGTATGAAGGATATTTGGGTTGTGTACTGTTATTACTCTTTTAGTTCAATTACATTTTGACTTTTAAGAATGACCTGGATCTAACTACCCTTGTACATTATTCCATAGAGAAATACTTCATGACTTCTAACCAATTTAAAAACAAGGAGTTGGAATAGAATACATCATGAGCTGAATGACCTATATTTGAGTTTTACCTTTCTGTACCTTGGTGGGATGCTGTTTGTTGTAGTCTGGGATTGCAAGGAGAATGATTACATACAGGACACATCACTTATAGTATTATTTATAATAATCACCCAAGGAGTCAAATACAACACTAAAGAGCTGGGTACCATGGCAATAACCTGCATGAGTTCAGCTGAAAACCTAGAGCGCATGACAATGACCCATGCAAGTCTATCCCACAGATCTGCCCTGGGAAAGCCCAGAAGTCAGCAGTGGAAGCTACAAAGTTTATGCCAGCGGGGTGAAGGATCTGTACCAGCAGGCCGAGGGTTCTGCACTGGAGCTCAGAAGTGATGCTCAAAATAAGGATCAGGGCTCCCCTGATCCTTAGCCATCCTCAGTGACAGTGAGGTCCCAAGGTCCTCTGACAATGAGTAAATATCAGGAAGCCTGCGTGACAAACTTCTACTGGAGATTAAATAGCACACATCCCCCCGACCCCCAGAGCCAGGAAGTGATGGCCAAAGTAAGGACCAAAGCTCTCCCAAAGTGAAGAGCAACGATTCTCAGCAACAAGGTCTCAAGCTCCTCTGATGATAACAGTTGAGTTCATATCTGGGAAGCCAGCATGACAAACTCCTCCAGGAGAATCAACGGCTCCAAACAACGACACTTAGGAGAGCCCACAACACTACTCTTCCTCTCCAGGTCTCTTTTTTTATGCTGGCAGCAGTCCTCAGGTGGGCCATCCACACTCAGCACCATGCTGATTCAGTTCAGCTGGTGTTAAGTTGACCACCAGTTACCAGTCCACTACACTGTTCTAACTTACACTTATCCAAAGTGAACAAATGAGAAGCTAAGGACGTGGATAATTCATTTTCTGATTATTTCCTCTACAATGGGAAAGTTAAAAATATAATAAATACTGAGTCTTGGCTGTAGAATGAAGTATGTTCTTTTCTATGGGTACTCAACATTTTAACATTAACATTTTAAAACTTCAGTTATGGTTCTATTATGTCTTCACTCAGCTTAAATATATATGTAGAGAATAGTATCTGATTATCGCATGACTCTTAGTGAATTTCGTTCTTTGCCTTGACTGTATTGTTTGAGAAATTGATAGTAAAGCCAGATTTTCTAATTCTTAGATATACTGGATGGTTTTTTAAATCATTTCAGAAGCCACTGATAAATTTATGCAGTAATAATAAACATAATGATGATTACCAACTTCAGCTTCCAAATATTGAGAGGGAGCATATAATATATGTACACTTTGCTGTGACAACTTTTAGAAACTGTTTGAGATAGATGAAAAAAAAGGCAAAAGATATGTTGAGAAGCAGATGTTGTATGACTAAAGTACCCAGCTGTGTACTAACAAAATGAATCTCATGCCGATTAGTTAACAATTCTTTGGCAGTCAGAGGCATATGTAAAGCAATAAACACAGCATGGGGAAATAAAAAAAAAATTAAAAGCATTTTCTAAGCCTAAAACATTGGCAATGTCTAGTCTACCATCTGTGTTACCGAAGAGTTGATTTTATTGTGTGTAAGTCATACCAAGGTCACTTCAAAAAATAGATTAACCCATTAGAGTCTTTGTTCTCAAATGTTAGCACTAAATCAATAGTTTTATGTCAGTAAAAATAAACTACACTTTGGTGTAATATAAATCTAAATATTTTTATATTTGCTCTTTTGTGTTTTTGTTTTGTTCAATTCTCCTTTGAATTCTTTCAGGTCGGTGCTCGTTTCAGCAGCACATATACTAAATTCTCTCAGGTCAAATCTATTAATTATTTTTAAATTTTCTTTTGAAATACTTCTTTGCCAGAATTAGGTGAATGATCATTTAGCTACAAGGTATAATAACACTGTTGACCCATAATATCAGGTCTTCTGTCAGAGAGGGCAGGACTGTCTTATCTTCAAAGTCACCCCTCTTTAACTGAATGCCTGCTAAACCCTTTGAGGAGACAGCTATGCTCACCATATACGAAATCCTTTAGGGATGGCCTACTTAAACTAAAAGTTTATTCTTCAGTACTTAAAATAATCTTCCATGCCAGTTTCCCTTACAGGACCCAAAATTGAAAACTATATAGCCCTAGATTGTTTCTACATGCTACATCAACTCTTTGTAATTGGTTTGGTGGTTTTTTGGTTTGTTTTTGTTTGATAAGTTTCTTCCATGGTGTTCAGAAACATTGCAAACTACACCACAGGATACTCTTAGAGCTATAATGAAACAAAACTTTATAGGAATCAGGGCCAATAGAATTTGTTTCAGAGTAAAATGAAAACTAAAGAATTTATTAATGTGTCATACTAAATTAGGCTGCAGAAAAAACATCATAAGCTTTGATATTTTTTATTCCTGTGACAAACAATCTGCAATAAATTGAAAACATACTCATCTTTATTTAACAACTTCTCTGAAGGTAGAAATTCTTATAATATTATGGGTCAGGAAAGATATTTTTTGCTAGAATATTCATTTTTCTATATACATTTCTTAATTAAAACATCAGAATTCTGAGGGCTTAAAGCAACCCACACAATTTTTATTACTGTTCTGGTTATGATATCCATAAAAATTTTTGGCTTTAGCTGGGTGTAGTGGCACACACCTGTAATTCTAGCACTGGGAGGCTAAGGGAGAAAAATCACAAGTTCAACTCCAGCAGCTTAACAATTTCTCATGACCCTGTCTCAAAATAAAATATAAGAAAGGCTGAGGAGATAGGTCAGTGAAAAAGCCCTTTATTCAATTCCAGTACCTGTAAAGAAAAAAAGAAAAAAGAAAAAAAAAAGAAGAAGAAATGGCTTTTTGGCTGGTCTTGTTTTTATCTGTATTAACTTTGCTTCTTAGTAGAGTTGAAAATATTTTATGTGCAGAATACAGTAATGTTGGCCTTGTTGAGGACTGAGGAGAAGCTTTGTTTTGGTTAAACACTCATCTGGCAATACCTTATGGAGCTTGGGTAAGAAATAGACAGAATGAAAGTATTGCTAATTTTTTCTGGCCAAAAGCCCTGGCTTTGGGAGTCCCAACAGATCAGGTACAACCTCTTACCCTAAAATGCCTGTCAAAGAGACAGCAGTGGTGAAGGGCAGTGAAGGCGTTTTTAATCAGCGTAGTCATGCCAGGAGGACAGATGCATAGATTCAAGATCTGTCTTTGGCTGGGTGCAGTGGCACACACCTGTAATCCCAGCCCTCTGGGAGGCTGAGGCAGGAAAATTACAAGTTGAAGCCCAGCCTGGGCAATTTAGCAAGTTCCTGCCTTAAAAACTTAAAAATTATTTTTCAAAATGCTGGGGATTAACAAAAAAAATTGCTGGGGATGTAGTTTAGTAGGAAGGCCTTCAAACCCCAGCACCCCCTCCACCAAAAAATACAAAAGTCTTTGAGGAATTGACAGAAATCTTGGGGTTTTATAGAAAAGAGGAACAAACGAAGGCAGTGTTTGGAGATTTGGGTAGCTGGCAGGGTAGGTAATCCTGGTCAAACTGTAGGCTAGTAGATTCTTATCTCAGGACTGGTTCTGCCACATTCTGTGAGAGCAGTCATTCCTTAAGGGGACAATTTGGTTTCTGTGTAAGAAGATAGCTCCTGCTGAGGGAGACAGCCTAGGTTCCTGTCATTGGAAAGTTGTTTCCACTGCAGGAATGGCTTCATCATGCAGTGTTCTGCTTTTCCTGGAATCTTAGTTGACTTTAGGTTTAGGATAATGGTTGGAGACTTCTAGGCATTGATCCGGGGGGTCGACATTGTGGACATTTTGAAAGATGGCGATTGGATGTCCCTGCAAATCCTGAAAATTGCTTTAGTTAACTCTTGGTGTCAGTTTTGAAGGGAGGTAAAACTGATACAGGAATGATATATTATGACCTCTAAATATTATGTAAGGCAAATGCTTTAACTTTTAACTTGTTATGTGTCTAATGTGTTAAGCTTGTGTTTTTAAAATAGATGAATGAATCTTAAGGAACAACAGAGGTTAAGAGTAGGAAATACTTGTTGAAGGGGATAGTTATAGCTCTTGAAAGGCAAGAAGGGACCCTAAAGTGTATTGTTGAGGATCTCACTTCTTGGGGGAGGTTTTATAAAGCACAACCATGTGGGTGCAATGTGGGTTATAGCTGTAATTGACCAATATGATTATAGGTATAGCTGCTTGGATAGGTAATGTTAATCTAACAGGGAAGCAAGTCACATAGCAAGTGCACATGAAAAGAACTTTTAAAGAAGTCATGAGTCTAAGTGTCTTGATTACCCACTGAGGTGACTGATGTCTATCTAGACTTCATTAGACCAAGTGTTACAACTTATCTCTGGTCTAGTCATCCCATCCTTATCTCGAGGTTTGGCCTATTGTAATCCCAATATTGTATATTGTAATCTCTTAAAATATTGTAATACAAATATTGTGATCCCTTTTCCTGTCCACCTTGCAGTCTGGAAAGTTATATTTGTTATTCCATTGATACATTGTTAGAATCCTGGTGAATTAATTCCAACCTACCACTTCCAGTGCAACCCATGGTGAGAATAAAGGCACTAAGACATATTTATAGTTATGGGCAACCAAGAGGTCTTGAGTCCAGTCCAGGGGAGGACACATGAAACAAAGGCCCTGATCCAAAGCCTCACCCAGAATTTGTTATTATTTATTATCTTGCATAGAAGCGAGTGGCTCAAGGGTGAGTATGGCAGGAATTATGTGAGAAATGTGATCTGAGCTAGCCAGGTGTCAAGAAAGGCACCACTGCAAAAATACAGGGAGAATGATATGCAGAAAGACCAATCTGGATAACTTCATTGGAGTAGCATATGAATGAATTTAGAAGGCTGTTGCTTCAGTTTTTGATATGTAAACTTTTGTGCCCTGGGAAGTCATAGCCTCTTACTTTGAGGCTATACCCAGTTGACATTCCTGGAGCTATTTGGCTCCGCCATCCCACTGTGCTCAACCGTTTGCAGGGAACATGATGCTAGGAAACAGGAAATTGTCAGCTGGTATTAAGAATTACATATCAGTACTTTAGCTACCCTTATTTGCATTGTGTAGAGCCAGTTGTGAGGAGAAGGATATAGCATAGCCAGCTCTGTACAGATCAGTACATGAAGACAGGGTTCAGTTTAACTGAAACAGGGTTCAGTTTAATGCTGAAACAAATTTTCTGCATTCAAGGGGAGTCACCCAGGTGGTCTTCTACACTCACCTGCAACAGATGTGCCTCTAACCACTGCTGTAAGAGTTTTTACCTTTGCCCTATTTCAAGGTCCTGGCCCTGACTACCTGTAGTATTTCTGTGTAACTCAACTGTCTATAATAAAATAGGCTAGGTAAATGTAGGACTAATAAACCTTATATTATGAGTTTTTAGATGGATACTGCTTAAGTGATTTATATGCTCATTTGCTGAGCTGAGCAGGGATCTGACCAAAGTTTTAAGGTAATTTTCCATTAGGTTTTTTTATTATGAATGGGTGTTGGACTTTCTGCGTCTATTGAGATGCTCATGGGATTTTTGTCTTTGGTTATGTTAATATGGTGTATTACATGTATTGATTTGCATATGTTGAACCATCCTTGCATCCCCAGGATGAATCCTAGTTGGTCATAGTGTATAATCTTGATGATTTGCTGCATTCTGCTTGCTAATAACTTATTGAAGATTTTTATGTCTATGTTCAATAGGAAGATTGGCTTGTAGTTTTCTTTTTGGTTTGGGTTCTTTCTGGTTTTGGAATCAGGGTAATACTTGCTTCCAGAAATGATGGTGCAAGTATTGCTTCCCTTCCAATTTCCTTAAAGAGTTTCAACACCATTAGTAGCATTAGTTCTTTAAATTTCTTGTAGCAAAGTTTTAAGGTAATGAAAGAGACAGATACAGGTTAACAAATACTCTTTTAAAGCTCACTTTTTAGTAACCAAAAGCCTAACAATGAGAACAGAAGAAACTTATTTTAAAGCTTGTAAGTATGTATGCTTTTTTAAGGTAGTTTTCCTTGGTATCACAGTTTGAGTCCTTCACTGTATCTCATGAAGGGTATTTTCTCCTGCTTGACTTGCTAGTCATGGGAGAAAAACTCTTGCCCAGGCCCTGGGTTGTCCAAAACTCTCATGTATGCCTTCCTGGATCAGGATTGAGTTTTGATTCCTTTCTAACCCAGGAATGGGTTAGATTATAGTCTATAAAGGAATGCCTATCTTTGGTTCCCTTTTACATGAGCACTTATTTTCTAGGGATTCAGGACCTTACACTTGTAAAGGAAAAAAGTTCAGGATTGCAAAGAGAAGGACAGTACCACTTCCTGACATACTGATAAAAACCATTCCTAACAGAGGTGAACTTCTAAAACCTGTCGTATAGCCTCTAGCTGAATCCTCAGACACACCCACGTAAGCTGTCAGCCAAAAACAATTCTGAAAGCTGTCTGTAATAGACCCACCTTGTAACAACCAAACAAGTAAAGAACAGAAAGCCATGTTTGCAAAAATAAAAATGTTCATCACAGAAACCCTTATCGCAATCTTCCATGCTCTCAACTTTTAACACGTTGCAAGCATCCAACAAAAGGCATAAATTAAACTACCAGTGAACAACAGATGGCAATTTTTGATTACCTAAATGAGTCACAACCCAGAATCTACTCAAAATATTTAGGGGTGCCAGGAAACAAAAGCAAACTGCTACCTCTTTCCAGTTATCTTGCTGGGGCCTCCAAAATGATACAGGAGAAATACAGCTCCCAACCTATTAGATGTCTGATGTGTCAAGTTTGTGTCCCCTGAAACTGAAGAATGAGTTACAAGAAACAGTGTGGAGCTTAAGAGTAGGAAAGGTTTATTGAGAGATAGCTCCTGAGAGACAGGAGTGGCCCCAAAAGTGGGTTACCACTGAGCCCTTTTGACAGGGGTAAGTTATACAGCAAAGTTACAATGTGAGTACAACATGGGTCAAACTACAATCAACCTATAGGATTACAAGTAGAACTGCTTAGCTAATATTGGTCTTATAGGCAAAGGAGTCACATGGCCAGGGTGCATGAAAAGAACAAAGGTATTTTGGGGAAGGAGTGGGTTTGAATGGTATGATCACCCACCAGGGCAGCTGATACCTATCTGAACTTCCCAGACAAGGTGGTGCTAATTACATCATAATTCCAAGTTACTGCTTATCCCTTAGGGAACCATGTAGGTCTGGCCATCGAATCTTTATCTGGAGGCCTAGTCATCTTCAGATGTGCCTTCAGTCACAATTCTGATGTCTTTATTTTTCACTGACTTCCTTGAGAGCCCGGTCCCTCTATGACTCTATATTAATTTTTATCTAACTTAGCTGCTTTTAATAACACCATACTATCATGGTCTTCTGTTAAAAGAGGGCTACTTTTAATTTATATCCTAGTAATTTCAAATTTGCCTTTATTTTAAGGACAGGGAGTTTATTAGCTTTCCATTTCCATAATGACATTACTGAAGCAATTACCTTATAAATAGAATTTTATTTAAATTCATGGTTTTGGAAATTCCAGCCCAAAAGCAGGAGGCCCCATTGCTTAAGGGGTCTTCTGATGGTAGCACATCATGGTGAAAGTGTGGGGTGCGCAAACTGTTTACATCTCATGAACCAGGAAACAGAGAGACCATAAGGCAAAGAATAAAATGATGTTAGTTCCCATAGTCCATATTATGATATGTTACATTATAATACAAAAGGGCCCCACGGTCCCACAGTCCTCTTTAAGAGCATGTCCCCAGAGACAAAGATTTCATAACAGGCCCAATACCCCCAAAGGTTCCATCCCCTCCCAGTGGCACTATGCTGGAGACCAAGCCTTTCACATGTGGATCTAAGTTTGAGTCCAGCCTGGAAAATTTAGAAACTTTGGTGAGATTCTGTCTCAAAAATAATAATAAAAAGCTAGATGTGGTTGCACGCACCTGTAATCCCAGCACTCAGGAGGCTGAGACGGGAGGATCGTTGTGAGTTCGAGACCAGCCTGGGCTACAAAGTAACCTCAACGTCAGCCTGAACTGCATAGTGAGACACTGTCTCAAAAAAACACAAATTAATTAAATAAATAAAATTTTAAAAAATGGGCTGAGAATGCAGATCAATGAGAAGGCCCTGGGTCTAATCCCAAGTGTGTGTGTATTTTGTTAAGCAAATGAAAAATATGAATAGTATTTCACTTATTAATGAGCTCATGCAGTGTGTATCTGTGGGTGTTATGACTTTTGACTTTTTTGTGATCTGTTTCCTCATCTAAGAAGTAAAAAGGATGATATAATAGATGCACTCTAAATAGACTTCTAAATTGAATACCAATCCTGATCCTTAAGCATTTTATTTAAAGCCTTTGACAGCTTTGATCCATGTTGTACTCACATTGTGACTTTGATGTATAACTTACCCCTGTCAAAAATCTTTTTTTTACTTGATTAACTTTCACTAATTCTATTGTTGTATTAACCAGTCTCCAGGTATACAAATTTTGTCTATAGACCTCAAGCTAACGTAATTGGGTAGTCTACATTTACCTTTACCCACAGTTATTCCTGTTTTTCCTACTATTTCCTGTTATTTTAAAGGGACCATGTTTTACTTTGTCATCCTATGTAACAGGCACAGTGCTAAGTGTTTAACATGCATTCTCTTCTAATTCAGTTCTCTTGATCACCCTATGACATGTAGGTACTGTTATTATTCCTGTTTTACAGACAGTGTAGGAGTCTACAGAGGTGAAGTCATTGCCCAGTGTACACAACTGGGATGAGTCAAAGCCAAACTTTTGACCCAGGAGTCTTTGTTTTCAAAGACTATTTAAGTCTTAGCCTCAGATAAAATTGCTTTCTCTCTATTCAGTTGATTCTATTCTTCAGTAAGACTTCAAAGTTTTTACTCACTTGTCCTTTGTCTGCTATGACCTTAGTTTAGATTCCCCATCATCCTAATCTTGGCTGTTGGCTTAGCCTCCCAACTATATCTCTGTCTTGTTTTATCTGACACAGCGGTTAGCTCAGTTTGTTTTGTGGTTTCCTTATTACCTCATAGATTAAAATATAGGATCCCCAACATTTATAGTCTGTCTTCACTTTTATTTTTTGCTCATTCCCACTTCATATTCCTACAGGAGTGTGGAAAGTAACATCTTTTTATTCCTTACCTTATGGTGGACATAGTAACTGTTCAGCAAATAGTTGTTGATTTGATGAGGTAGATGTAGGCAAATGATAGGTTCCAGGCTTTTAGTATAGTTTGCTAGAATTAAAATGAATTACTTTGTGTCATAGTAACAAAAATAGTTTAATATATGAATAATTCATACATTTTAACATAATGATAGTCATCTAGTTCTATTAATTTTAAATAAAAATTTTAAGATATTGTTATATATATAATTGTTCTGAATTCATATGTTTTTCCCTAGAAGAGAATTAATGAAATTGACATTAGTGCATATACTGTTAGACATTTTTGTGATATATAATAAAAATTATCAGTCATGCATTCTCATTTTGAGGCAGGAAATAAATCTTTTGTGTTACACTGAATTTGTGGGTTGTATTTGTCTCTGTGTTGTATGTAGGCTTCAACCTTTAAATTACATATTAGTTTTTACCTTGACCATTTAGGGGTTGGATCTATATTTTTTTTCATTGTAATATTTTAGGGTTAAAATTTCTAAACCATTTGGAAGGACATCCATCCAGATGGATAAGATCTAGAAATTCTGGATAAATTATTTGTAAATGGAAAATTTTTCAATGGATCCAGTTCAATATCAACATTTAATTTGTGACTTTAAAAAAATTTTAAATGTATCTGTATGAGTGAAATTGGTCTATTATATTAGACACTATCGTTACTCAATTTTATTATCATGATTATGGTAAACTAGAATGAACTGATAACTTTTCTGTAAGGATGACACATTTTTAGGCTCTAACTTCCAAAAGCAGCGTGGTTCTACATTAAAAGCTGTATTTTTCTGGTCTCTGGTTTGGGCTGCTTCGATATTCTTCACCTTTTTGGATTAGTTTTGGTCATTTATATTTTTCTAGAAAATAGCCAAATCTCTGTAGATTTGAAGTCCTCTTAAATGAAAATTATGTATAGTATTATATATATTTAAAAACCACCCGTATTGCCCTTCTCATTTATGATGATCCATAAAACTCATCTTTGGCTATCAAGTGTTTTTGAAACTGTCATAGTAAAGCTCATTGCTGGAATGATACTATACTTGAAAGTTTGTTCCTTATAAAGAAGTAGACATCAACTAAATAGAAGTGTTTTGGAGGTGGAAATGGGTAGGGGTAGTATGGTTAGTCAGGTGTATTCTGGGGAATAAAACATGAGATGATCCCAGTTATTAATAATTTCCTCTGTATGGTGGGATTCTGAGTGATTTTTACTCTCTAGCAATTTCTCTATATTTGCATGTTTTCTATAGAGAAAATCAGGTTGGAATAGAAACAAACCTGGTCTTAATTGCTATGATGGTGTGTCTATACACATGAACTTTTTTCTCTCTGTGTCCACTCCCCTTCTATTGGCAATCACCCATATGGTTAAGACAATCAGGACAGAAAGATAATAAATGTTTCCTCATGATTATTTTCAAAGCTCTCAATGCAGATTCTGAAATAATCCATTATAAGTGCTAGTTAAAGACTTTTTGCTTTGGAAAAATAGTCTTTGCTTATTGAAGAGGGATAGAGAAAGATCATAGTGTCTTTCTTTCCTAACAATTAAAGTGCTGTTGATTCTGCTTCTTGTTCCTATCAAGGGAGAATCATTCTCACTTT
Source organism: Cuniculus paca (assembly GCA_004365215.1). Taxonomy (NCBI): domain Eukaryota; kingdom Metazoa; phylum Chordata; class Mammalia; order Rodentia; family Cuniculidae; genus Cuniculus; species Cuniculus paca. Next base: position 15,494 of record RJWT010003364.1, on the reverse strand, counting down.
TTTTCCCCTTTTCTAGAAGAGAAGGAATGTTAAAGACAGAAAAGTGAATGGAGCAGAGTTAGAATAAAAGGCAATGTTCCCGTCCTGGAGACCTTGTGTAATTTTTAGGAAGTTAAGGTATATAGCCTTCGCCTATTCTATTTCAGAATTAAGTGCAGTAAAGTTTTTTGACATTAACTTATTTTTGAAATTTTAAGACAAATGACTGCCTTCTTGCAAAATTTTAATCTAAATCTCTTCTGAAAATTGACTTCTCTGTAGGATCTCTCTATAACTATTTCGTTAGGACATCAGATCTTGCTAAATATCGATGTGTTAATTCTATTCTATTAATTTCTGTTTATACCCATGTACACTGAAACTTCATTATTCCTGGAACTTTTAAGTTTTTCATTACTTCTTTTCACATACTATTAAGGAAATTTAAGGTGTTTTTTCCTTTGATTTTCAAGAACACACCAAAACCTTTTGCAGTGGCTTGTAATTCTGGAGTGTCTCTTAGAACCAATTGCTTTACTAACCTGTTTTAGTGAGGAAAAAAAGTTTTAAACATGGTACTTGATAATTTTTTTTTTTAAATCTCTGTTGACTAGGATACAGGCAGAATCTGTAGTGTGCTCTATTAAGCAAAGTAGAGCAGACTAAAACCTAAGGAGGTTTAAGTAAGATGAGGGAGAAATCAGGAAAACAGGATGAATGAAAACCCAAGATTAGAAAGATTCAGGGATGAAATTTTACTCAAGGTTTCCCTCCACACCCTCCCAAAGCAATATGGTAGGAATTTTGAACTTTGTTATCATTATCAAGCAAGTAAAAGTGGAATCATTAGTTGACCAATAAATTAACATTCTGCTCTGCATACAAAGTCAGGTTCTTCTAAGTAGACAGTTGTGTGTTATATTATGTAACATATTTAAGTGTATGTAACTATAAATTTTAGATTCTTATGGAAAGACAGACTGCCCCAGCTTAGATTGAATATCATCTAATGCATCCTTGTACATGTAGTATATGAGTAGAGCCAACAATTAACTGATTAATTGAAAATTTTATTTAGAATAGTTACAAAAATTAATATATACATTCCATAATCATTTGATTTTTCTTTTTTTTTTTTTCTTTCTTTTTTTTTTTAGAGACAGTGTTGCTGTGTAGCCCAGGCTGGCCTTGAACTTGCAGCGGTTTCTTGCCTCAACCTTCCCAGTGTTGGGATAATAGGCATGTACCACTATGTCTGACACATAATGATTTAATTTTTAAATTTAAATCATATACTATATGACTATAGACTACTTTCATTTTTCTTTCATAAATAGCCTATAATGCTGTTTACTGTTTCTAATTCCATTGTCCTCAAAGGATTTAGACATTTGCAAAGCAAACTAAGTATGGCATTCTGTTTGCATTTTAGATTTCTTAGTTCTCTTTTCCTATTTTTATATATTTAGCTTTCTAAAGCTTTCAATGTTTTTCCAAAACATTTATCTTAATTTTCATAGAAACACCTTTATTGTAGTTGCATTTCACAATATTTAAATACTAAGTTATATAGTCACAAACTGGCATAAAAATGATGAAAATGAAGACAAGCATGTATTTTAACTTGGAAAAATAGAATATGAAAGCATACTGCTAATGAAATAGTCTATTTGACTTAAGCGTTTAGTGTGCCATATGTTTTAAAGAGTAAATGAAGAGCTGGCCCATAAATGAATAGAGATTAAGCCTATTTGGGGAGTTTCTGCTGTTAGCTGATGACTGTATTTTTCTTTAGGGATGGTTGGCTTGGTGTGCCTTTATGGTCAAGACCATTAACAATAATATTTGGTGAGGCGAGTTATTAAGGAGCTCAATATGCATATCATTATGAGAAGAGCACAACAATCTGATTTCAGAACCTGTGCACTTAACCACTATGTTATCTACCAGTTGCTTCCCTTGTGGGAAATATTACCACTCCACTCAATGCCTATGACATAACAAGTAGACAAGAGAGAGATCATGCATATAAAATAATATAATGGTACTTGCTTAGTCTCAATATTAAATGCTGTACTCTAAAAATAGAGCATATACTATCTTGTTTTCAAATATCTCTAATAAAAGAATTATGAAAACTGATGTTGTTTGAGGATAATAATAAGTGAATTAGGAAGAACAGAAAGTATACAGACCATTATGCATATTAAATCCAAATAGAATTATGAATTAATTAATAAAACAAAAATATTGATAATTGTTATTTGGGATGGATACAGTAATTTGTTTTTAATTAGGTTTCAGGGTCTTCTTTCTTGCAATAGTTCAGCCTAGTCTTCAGCCTGACTCTGTTCCTTAGGAAAAAGAAGGGTAACTATCTTTTAGCCACAAGTAGCATAGTTTAGGCTCTCAAGTCAGACTTAGCAAATGTGTTCAGCCCACATATTTTTATTTCATTTAATAGCTATGTGACCTCAGGCTGTAATTACCCAATCTTTCTTGTCTCAGTTACTGCATTATAAAATAGGGACTAGTGTCTATCACAGAATTTCTGTGAGAATTAAGTAAATTATTTTATCTAAAGTTCTTATAGTAGTGCTTAGTATATAGTAAGTACTCAATAAATGATAGTTACCATCACTCTTACCAGCCTTGAAAAAAGAATAGTGAAGTGGCTGTTCCCTAAAGGATATGCCCTAAATCTGAGGGGTGCAATGCTGAAGAATAGGTACAGAAATAAACAGGAAATTGGAGAATGAGGGAAGGCATATGTGAAGAAGTTTTGTGTGCTCTACAGTAGTTGTCATAGTTTTGGGCTTTACTTCTTATTCATGAGAAGATAAATACTGGGTCAAGGTGGAAATAAAAAAAGCTAAGCCAAAGAAAAGAAATAGTGATGACAAATGGTAGGTTAGCAGAAATATAGGGGGATAAACATAAGAGTAGATTTTCTGCAAATTTCCAATGAAATACAGGTACTTGTGGCAGTCTAATCGAGAAGGAAGAAGTAGTTTAAAGAGCTGAAGCGGAATACTACCGATTATGAAGAGATCTTTAAAAGTGTGAGAGACTAATTTTGCTAGCAGATATTGGCAGGAGGATCACTATGAGGCCACCCTTAGCTATATAGTGAGTTAAGGCAAGCCTCAACTACGTAGTGAGACCTTGTCCTAAACAAAAATTGTCTAGAGACATAGAAGAATGTGGTTATCTTTCAGCACTCTACTTTGTGTCCTTTGCCCTTTAACTCCTGCCCTCCCGTTGTGCTGATCTTTCCAGGACCCCAACAAAACACTGTTCTCCTTCACACCAAGAGTTTGCATTGTATTTGTTTTGCCTGGAATTTTGGAGCCCTGGTTTGAACAGTTAATTTCTACTTATCCATAGATTTCAATTCAAATTTTATGTTCATGGAGAAGCTGACTCTTCCTCTTCAAAGAATAGGTTTGAATTTCTATGCCAGATGCTCTCATAGCTCCTTATACTCTTTCTTCTTTCTAACACTGTTAACAATTTTTAATATCGGTTGTCTGTCTCTCTCACTAAACTTTGAGAGTGTAAACAAACTATGTGAGGCAAAGACCACTTGATAGACTTTCGTGCAGGCAACAAGGCATATGATTTAATATCTGGGTACAGGCAGATGGAAGGTGAAAAGACCATCCGTGGGGAACAAAGGAAAGTGGACTTTTTTATAGGGCTTGAAAGAAAGCAGGGAACATGGAGTGAGAAGCTCTGGGCAAACATCAGGGGTCAAAGCTCTCAGTGTCTCATGGCTTAGTGGTCAAAGTCCTTAGAGTGTCTGGTGCAAATATATGGATATTATCAAATGTCCTGGTGCTTGGAAGATTCCATGCTCTGATCTCCTCTTTTACTACATCCTGTGTTTGCTGAGGGCAACAGCACCTGTGCTGAGCTGGGTTTTTCTGAGAACAATTGTGGCTGCTGACAAACAGGTTGGGTGCTGGGAAAGTTCTGCCTGAGTCGAGCTTGACAGAGAGTACTGTTGATTTTTTTTTTTTAACTGTGGTAATTAGCACATAGAGAGGTACTCAGTAAGTACCTGCGTACTGAAGGAATTTTTCCATTTCTTTCTTTAATTATATAACCCATTCTGTCTCTTTCTCTGTATCTCTCAAATACCAAAACAAACAAAGAAAAAAACCCACACCTAAATGGGTTTATGGATATATTTTTCCAAGCAGTCTAGGAAATTGTTTTCTAAATTACACTGTTTCACAACATACCAGGTGTAAATTCGGAAAGCTATTCAGTTCATTTTTTCCCAATCTCAAATTTGACAGAGCTTCAAAAAGTAATATTATAGACCTATTTCAGTTATGAATATGACTGGGAGAAGCCAGTATAAAATTTTAGAAAATGATATTCAACAGGATATTAAAGTACAATGTTATAATCAGAATTTACCCATTGGATAAAACAATATGGATGATATTAGGAAAATGAAAAATCAGCTGGTCATCTTATGCCAGAAGAAGTTTAATAAAACTCAGCATTCTTTATTTTGTCTTTTAACAGTAAGGAAAATTCAAACCAATAGTCAATATCATGTGACATGGTGAAATGGTAAAGACATTTCTGTGAAAATAGAATGAAACAAAGAAGCTTACTAATATACCACTGTTAGCTGCCATTTTTTTGACAAGTTCTGGGCAGTGCAATGAAACAAATTAGTAACAAATTAGTAGAAGCAGGACTTCTGGAGAAAAGGAGGTACAGTTCCTATCATTTGCAAGCAAGATGGCAAGATGATCATACCTAGAAATCAAAAGGTAAATGATGTTGGGTAAAAGGTAAAGTTGCTGATTTTTCTGTAGCACAATAAATTAGGAAATATAATGAAAATGCTACATGATTGCATCAGGGAATATCCTAATGAAAAAATATGGCAAGTAAATTAACACAATTATAAAATTCTACTGAAAGGAATACATTTAATTGAAAAGTTATTATACATGATCCTAAGTAGGGTGAAAATAAGGGAATTAATGCTTTCAGAATTGCTTAATTGATTCAGTGTGCCAGAATACCAAAAATATTTATGTTGAAATTATACCAGAAAATTTACTTTAATTAGAAGAGTAAATGTATGATTAAAAACAAGATTTTCAGTGGATAATTATTAGGAAGGAAATAGCATTACCAAATACAATATTTGATAAAATAGCTATTTGAACAGTATATTGCTAAAGAACAAGCACATTTGTTTAAACCCAGAAATTGACATGTGCTTTCAGAAAAACTTAATAACCAGGAAATAAGTTTCATAAAATGAAAGATATATAAATGGCCAATAATCCACATGAAAAGGTCATTATTATTAGTTATCAGACAAATACAAATTGAAAACAAAATAAGATACAACCTTCCATATTCCAATCAAAATATCTAAAGTTAAAAAAAAACTGAAAATAGTGTAGGGGAAATAAATATTAACACTTAACCTGCTAAGTGTCAGATAGGCCAAGTTTGTATGCCTCAAAATCAGAGAATGAATTCTAAGGAACAACAGAGGTTAAGAGTAGGAAAAGTTTATTGGAAGGTAGCTCCTGAGAGACAGGATCGAACCTGAAAGTGGGTTACCAATGAGCTCACTTCTCAAAGGAAATTTTATAGAGCAAAATCATGAGGTGGGTGCAATGTGGGTCAGAACTATTATCAACCAGTAAGATTGGAAGTATAGCCGCTTAGGTAATACTGATCTAATAGTGAAGTGGGTCACGAAACACGTGTACGAAGACTTTTCTCTAGAAAGAACAAGGACATTTTTAAGGAAGAAATGGATCAAGGAGGTCCTGGTCACCCACTCAGGTAACTGAGGTTTATCTAGACTTTACTGGACTAGGCGATATCAATTATCTACCCCCTGGGGAAGTATGTACACCTGGTCATTCCATCTTTATCTTGAGGCCTGGCCTTCTACAGATGCACTTCTAGCCATAGCTGTATTGTATTTTCATCCTCTGCACTGATTCCCATGAGGGTTTAGCCCTGGTTGCCTGTCATATTTTTATCTAACTTAGATGGCTATAATAATAATACAAATGTTTACAAGAACGTCGAACCCTCATACACTGGTGATAGAAATGGAAAATGTTATCTGTCTTGGAAGCTGCTTAGCAATTTTTTTTTAATTTAAAGGTATACACAATGATATAGGTTAGCCATTCTGCTCCTAGGTATTTACTGCAAAGAAATGAAAACATCTTTGCTCAAAGACTTGTCCACAAATACTTGTATCAGCTTTATCCACAACAACTTCAAAATGGAAATAACCAGTATGTACATTAATGTGTGACTGGGTTTAAAAAAAAGTGGTTTATGTTTTTAAAGAATATAGTACCACTCAGCAATAAAAGGGAATGATCTACCAATATGTGAACAATGTACATGTATGTCAGAATCATTATGTTGCATGAAAGATTCTAGGGATGATTTCCTTTTGTAAGAGTTCACTTACATAAAATTCTAGAAACATAAAACTGTAGTGATAGCAGAACATTGGTGCTTTTCTGAGGACTGAAAAAGGGCATGAGAAATATTTTTGGGGGGTGTGAAAGATTTTTTTTTAATTGAAGCAATAATTTCCTAATTACTGTCAAAACTCTTTGAATGAATGCTATTTTTTTATATGTTGATATATCATCCACCATTTCAGTTTTTCAGTGTATTGTGTTAGCTGTGTTACTGGGATGTGTCTGGCATTCAGTGACTTCTCATTACTAACAGTACTATTCCACTAGTCTAAGCCCCCATTGTCTTCTGTTTGGATAATTGTTGTGGTCTTTTAACTAGTCTTGTGACTCCACTACATCAGTCTTCACTTTTCCGGTAGCAAGAGTCATCATGTTAAAACAGATCAAATTACATCACTTTTCTGCTCAGAACTTTATATGATGACCCATTTAGCATAAAACACAGAGTCCTTAGTATGACTTAAAGGCACTTAAAAGAGCTACTTCTGTCATGCACTTCAGCTGCATTACCTTCCCTTTCTTTGAACATGCCAGACAGGCCCCTACTTCAGAAACTGATCTTGCTATTGCCTTCTTTGTAGTATTTTTCCTCTAGATGTATACTTGCCTTACTCCATTACCTCTTTCATATCTTTACTCACATGTTACATCTTCAGGGAGACCGTCCTTCCTTCTTTCATTAAAATCACCACTTAGTTCCTACTGTATGCGAGATATCCCTTTCTTGTCTTGTCTTCTTGGTACTTACTACTGGTAGGGTTTTCTGGTGCAATAGAGAAGGAAAAAGAAAGAAAAAGGAAGCCTTTATTGAGGGTGTGGAGAGGAGTGCACAACTTGTGGGGCTGGGCTTCTCCTCTGGTCAGAAAGGAACCAGGCAGAAGGTTATGTGACCTCTGGCCGGAGGGTTTGGGTCAAGCGCTGATAACATATGAGGAACTGATTTCTTCATGTGTGTGGGAAAGGAACAAGGAAGTTGTAATCAGGGCTTAGGAGAAAAGAGGAGGAAGTGGTTGAAGTGGTCATCAGGGAGATAAGTTGTCATTGTTTTGGCCTTCCACCATGTTAGACCACTGCCATAATATTCAGTAGTTTATACTAGGGCAGACACCTTTCATTCTCGTCTTTTTGTTGTTAGCAAACGGCGATGACTCTCTCTGACTACTTGCTGCTGAATGGATTGGGAGAGTTGATGGGATAATGGTTGGTGCCCATGTAAAAGCTGGTACCAGGTGTTTCAGCCAGGACAAGGAGTTCATTGTTGGTGAATGCTCACACCTAGATTGGAGAAATCTTGAAAAAAGTTTAAAAGGACAAGGTGTATGAGGAGGCAGGTTATTATCATAATTAAAGGACCCAGTAGAGGTAGAAGAAAGGGAGCCCATGATCTGAATGTGTTGCTCCACCAGGACTGTGGTAAGAAAGAAGAATATCCAAAGCCTAGCTGTTGGCACTTTTTGTTTAGATAGTTGCAGAGACTTTTTACTTTGTTCCTGACAATTTTGGTTATCCTGTTAGCCCATCTATCTCTCTAGTTTTTGATCTCTAAAATTCAGTTGTTGAACATCCAGAAGAAAAGGTTGACAACAGTACAGTGTAGTAGAGACAGTAAGCTTAACATTACTATCTTATGTAAACATCAAGCATGTTAGAACATTAAATAGAACCATTGTTTTCTGTTAACCATGAGTGTTTTAATATTTGAATTCCTATAGAATGTTAACAAAGTTACATGTTTTACACAGAAAATTAGAACTCAAAACTATATCTAATATTATAACACAACAATCCTGATGACAATTTGTAACACACTTGATTTTGTATTTTTGACATAAGATACTCCATTTTTGGTCAGTCATCTCTAATACATAAGAAGCTATTACTTAACTTGTCCTTTAATAGGATGTCACTGAAGAAATTTGTGACATTGTTTGGACTGCTCAAAGTCTAAACATCTCTAAGTATAATGGCACATATATAACATACATTACATAAATTTTTGTTTAAAAAATTATTTGACTGGTGACTTCATGTTGGTTTAACTTGAATCTCTTGGCTGGAGCACAAGAAAAAGGCAAATGTTTGGATCTGAAAGATGTTTATCATCATAATCCCAATTTTACATTTTAGAAAATTTGTATACTTGAAGGCATGAATACATTTAATATACCATAAGATAATGAATTGTCTTAGCCATATGAAACCTTTGTATTAACATCTTTGTATCAAAAACCTTATTGTATTATTTCTTTTGATGATTACCAATGTGAACATATTACATTAATATATTTTTATAACTTTAGTTTGGGGTGTCTTCCATAAGGCCATGGAGATTATTTGGGCCTCTGATTAATGAATGAGAAATGGTTAAATGTTACCAGGTGGCCACTTTCTTATTCATCCATTGAAGTCCTGTCCAATAACATCTCCTTACCCCAAGGGATTTTTGTTTAATTATCTAAATAATTTCTTGATGATTTATGAAAAAAAAATCATAACATTTAACCTGTTGATTTTTTTAAACAATGAGATACTCTCAAGTCATAATAAACAACAATATATGTTACATTTACATAACCAATTTTAGCATCATTTTGACCAGCTGGCAACACAGGTGGAAGCATGCTTTTTAAATCTATAACCCAAATAAACCTTGATTAAATGATCTGAAAATGCAGAAGAAAAAGGAAAAGAGAAAAGATTGTTGAACTCAAATAAAGAACAGCTGTTTGTGAATATACCAAACATTTATAGATGATCTGTACAGATTGGATGTAGAAATATACATAGCTTAACAGATAAATATCTTACACAATCAGCACACACTGAAATATATTTGACCAATTTGAATTATAATAACTTTTATAGTTTTTACATTTGTAAGTATAAATAGACTAGTGAGAACCTTTTTGTAGGTCAGTTAACAGAGATCTCTTGAAATAAGAATAGGCCTACGGTCATTTTTATTAGTATTTGTTTTGTTTATGATCACCTTTTTTTTTTGCCACTTGTCATAATTGAGCCCTCTCTTGTGAGGTTAGGTTGGTGTTTACAATCACATAAACATCTTTGAAATGTAAGTCATAACAATTAGTTATAAACTCTTTAATATAAGTTTGTAGGTTCATGAAAAAAGAACCTAATTTATGGTTAATCTGAGATAAGTTGGTGAGGGAAAAAAGGAATATGGATATGAACTAGTCCCTCAGGATCAGCCTGTTCCTGAAGTGGGGATAGAGATTGAGGCTGAGGAGGCTGTGGAGTGGGAGGTGTAGATGGCCATCAAGCAGCCATCTGCCCAGCAGGCATCTGTGGGCAGTTACAAGGTGATTGACCATAAAATGTCCACTTATCACCACGTGACAGGGAAGCACAAGATGGTGACCTGTCATCATATGGCCTGCAACAAGATGAGTGTTGTTGGTCACATGATGAGGGACTGCAAGATGGTGGCCATTTACCCTGTAGTCTGTCACAAGATGGTGGTGGGCTGTCACATGGTGGAGGACCACAAGATGGCAGCAATCTTCCATGTGACTTGCAGCAAGATGGCTGCTGAGGACCACATGGTATGGTGGTCAAATACTATGTGGTTTGCTAGGTGACTGAGACACATGAGATTTATTAGGTGGCTGAGAGACATGTGATCCAGTGTGATGAGCCAGGGGAAAAATGGTGACATGGAAGCAGAGGGGGAGGGAGAAGAGAAGCTATCTGGTGGAGTAGGTGGCTCAGGCTGAGGAGATTGAGGAGTCTGAGATGGGGGAGAGGAAGTAAAGGAAGAGTTAGAGGCTGCTGGGGTTGAGGAATGGGAAGAGGGTGAAGCAGGGGGCTCAGGAGGGCTTTGGGCTTGGGGATATGGGCGAGGGGCAGTAAAGACAGGAGGCACATCATCTAAGGGGTCCAGTGGGGAGGAAGGGAGAATAAAAGAGGGGCATGTCCTCAGTGTTAAAAAGGTCTGGACATAAGGGATTTCTGACCACTTGCCATTGTGATGACAAAACTTAATTTAAATCTTGAAGGATAGATGGGTCAAAAGTTAGTCTGATCATTTGAAGATTAATTATCTGAGATTTTAGTACTACCTGCCGCTTCATATTCATCTAATAAATACAAAGTATCTTTCTCTTGTCAGCTCTCTTTCTTTTCTGATGGATGGAAAATAAAATATTCTGAATTCTCAACTGTGTTTGCTGAAATCCTCAGCAATAAAGGATGGTATCTTCAGACTTCTTTTCAAAAGATGAGGCAGTATTTTGGGTAATAATAAAATTGAAAGATGAAATGGTAGTGCAATATCTCTTTAGGCAATTGCATTATTCTTCCATTGTCTGATTGATATAGATGTTTCAAAGTATAATTGAAAATAATTGATAAATAATTAAATTGATAAATAATGATGAAATAATTTCAGAATATATACCTACATGGTATATAATCAGTAAGGTAGCAATTTATGATTCACCTAGAAAAGAGTGTTTTAAGAAAAGAGTAGTCAGTTGGGTCAAAGGATAAAAGAAGACTTTTGTTTTGTTTTTTAAAGCTAGGGAAAGGTTTCTAGGTATAGGGAAAAGATGGTCGGGTCAGGGATTTAGCTCAGTGACTCAAGCACTTGCCTGGTAAGTGCGAGGTTGAGAATTCAATTCCTGGTACCAGGAAAAAAAAAAAAAAGATGATCACTGAGGTCTCATAATATATTTTAGATTTATAAGAGAATCTAATATATTTGTATGGTAGTTGTAAGAAAAATCTATTTTTTCATTTAAAAAATAAGTAAAATTTCACTTTGCTCTTTAGAAAACCTTTAAGAAAGAATAAAGGTCATAACATCAATCTTTACAAATAGAACTGCTCAAAAAAGAAATAAGAAAACAAAACTCTATACGTTAGACCCAGATAATGCATAACACCAAGGGTTAAACTTGAAATGTTTATTGTATATCATAGTGGCGATATGGGATAATGGTTGTCTTTATATTCTGGAGTTCAGAGCTCTGGGCTAGAGATCACAGTCTGAGAGTCATCAACACATTTATGGTATTTGAAGCTTTGGGTCTCGATGGGATCACTTAGGAAAAGAGTATAAGTTGAAAAGAGAAGGGGACCAAGAATAGAGTGCTGGGCCTCTATCCTTTAGTCTGGTGTAGGAAAAAGATACCTACATGGTATACAATCCGTAAAGTAGCAATTTATGATTTACCTAGAAAACAGTGTTTTAAGAAAAGAGTAGTCAGGGCTGGGGATCTAGTGGCCTAAGTGCCTGCTTGGCAAGCACAAGGTCATGAGTTCAATCCCCGGTGCCGCAAAAAAAAAAAAAAAGAAAGAAAGAAAAGAGTAGTCAGTTCGGTCAAGGGATGAAAGAGGACTTCTTTTTTAAAGAAATGAAGTCAGAGAAGTTTGACCATTCATTGCTTCTGCAGATAGATAGATAGATAGATAGATAGATAGATAGATAGATAGAGGTTTTGATAACCTTGAGCAGAAGTGTTTTCTCCAAGTGGTGAGGTCGAAGGCCTGTTTGTATTGGGTTGAAGTGAGGAAACAGAGATAAGCAATAGAGACAACTTTGCGATAGATTTTTCAGTGAAAGAGGAGCATAGAAATTCTAGTTGGTAGGGGTTTCTTTTAAACCACATTAGGGGTTTAAGAGGAGTTGGTAATGTGCCTGGAATTAACACTGTCATATTAATATTTCTAAGAAAAGAATAGTTCCTACCAAATGACCTTTCTTTCCCTTTCGCTCTCTTTTTTGATGTCAAAAAAATTCCACTAAGATTTTTACTTGCCCTTTGCTATCAGAAATATAAAACACTAAGTCCAGGCCTGTGTGATTTTATGGTAAAAATTAATTAAAAAAATCGAAATCTTTGGTAAGCAAATCCAAGTTTTCTGGGATACATTTAATGCTGTAAATGAAATATTCGTACCACCTAGATTTTCTTTTCTTTGGGGATTTACCTAAACTGTCTGAATTGCTATCTAAATGATAAGATGGGGCCAGGGATTTAGCTCAATGGCATAAGCGCCTGCTTAGCAAGCTTGAGGTTGTGAGTTGGATCCCCAGATACCAAAAACAAACAAATGATAAGATGAATTGAAATTGCACTTAATTTAGTCTAAAATTTGAGTTTAGCATATTTTATTATATCAGCATTACTAGGATTATGAAAAACAAAAGTTCTCAAGAAATTTTATAAGTTTTGAGCAATAATTAAAATGGAGGAAGTCTTGAAAATCTTTACTGTGGAAACTACCTTAATAAATATCTATTAAGTGGGCCAGTTGGAAGCCCTCAGGACCAAAAACACTATTTTGAGTATTTTTTTGTTTTCTTAAAAATAATGTTTCTCTAGAGAAAGTGTAAAGGTTTTATTCAATTAATTTGACTTCCGATAACTTCTGACGGTTTTTGAATTTATTATTTTATATTTGGAATATGTTTTTTAAAAGAGGTAGTTCTTTGGGATATGTAGTTATGCCAACTTCATTATTTTATGACTCAGGAGACTCAAAATATCTTCTTTACAACTTTTCATCTTTATTCTCTGTTTCACTTATTTTTTATTAAACTCTTACTCCTCTGTGTTATATGTGATAACTCAGTCCTATGAGCCTGCCTAGATAATAAGATTTTTGGAACATTTTTAAATACTATTTGTGGAACTCAGTGGCAGTTAAACAATCCAGATGTCTTTTGACTCTTGAAATTTTCATGGTTGACTTCTATTAAATGAGATTGTTGGATACAGAAATTACTTTGTATCAGTTGTCAAAACTTCCTCCAGACTAATTTCCAAATCTAATTTCTAGAACTCTCCAAAGAAGAAAGATCACAACATTTCTTAAAGTTAACTGCTTAAAATACAAGCTCATTACTGATGATAATGGCAAAAGGGTCAAACTTATTTCAGGTAATGTTTGCCAACAAATTAGTTTACATGTTCATGCTCATATATTTTGTATTTAAACATTTAGCCTCTTGAACTATGAATATAGCTTCTTTGATTCTCCTTTTGTTCCTATTTCAACACTAACTTCTTCCATCCTTAGTTATTCCACAGGTTAGGGAGAAGAGTCGTCTTTGATGAATCACTACTGTCTTATAGGGTTACATCATGAGTTAAAACATTTTAGAATTTGGTGTCTGCCCAAGCTGTGGCTAGTTTCATATCTTCTGTAATTCTGAGCTATTTATAGTTTTTCTAGCAAACTTTCTGAAGCTCTTGGCCCTGTTTGTTTCCCAGTTTGTCTGTCATGTTCCTGTTTACCTTTTATATTTCTGGTAAAGGATAACCTCCTAAGTGTAATTGTTGCACATCTGTCTTTTCCCTTGACCTATGGTGTCCAATATTTAGTTAGTAGCCACTAGCTACAAGTGGCTGTTGAACACCTTCAAATGTGGGCACTACAACTGAGGAACTTAAATTTAATAATCTAAATTAAATGTAAATAACTACATGTGACTAGTATGTATTGGGTAACACAGCTCATAGATTCTGTAGTACGCTAATATGTATATGAGGGATGAAGTGGTTGAAGAGCAGAATGTATATTTTCAATGAAAATTTAGCACATGCATCAAGATGTATGTGACTGTAAAACACTTGCTGAATTTTGAAGATACACTGCCCAAAAAGAAATAATAAATTTTTCATTAATGATTTTTTTTCTTGCAGTACTGAGGATTGAACCCAGGACCTTGCATATGAGACAGTCTTGCTAAGTTGCTCAGACTGTTTTCAAATTTATGGTCTTCCTGCCTTGGTGTTCTGAGTACTAGGGATGGGCATATACCACCATGCCCAACTGGTAATTTTAAATATTGATTACCTATCACTGTAGTATAATCTGGACGTATTTGGTTAAATAGAGAATACATTACTAAAAATAATTTGCCTTTTTAAAATGTGGGGACCAGAAAGTTTAAAATATGTGTGTCTCATATTGTGACTATTATATTTCTATAGGACAGTGCCATGGTGATAATGAACTTCTTATGGGCAAGGACCTTAAATTGTTATTTCAAGTATATATCTGTTTCATAGTATAGTTTTATATAGTGTATTTTGATACATACGACACATCTATATGAGGATAAAAAGAGATCTAAGAAGATAGTAGTAACACTTCTTTGAGATAAATTCTACTAATAATTGAATATTAAGTCCTTATGATAGCACTTGTGAGAAATTCTATTAATAATCCACAGTTACAAGAAATCAAGGCTGAGATTAAGTAATTTAGCTTAAGAAACAAAAATATTAAGTGGTGGAACCATAATTTGATTTTAGGTAGTCTGACTTCATCATTGTACTTTTAACTAATCTGCTAAGGAGATTGAAAGTAATATAATTTTGGTCATCCATAATTATTTACTGTCAAGTTATGACAGGATTTGTATGAACCAACCCTGGGCAGCATTGAACACAGGGACTGTGAAGCCTCTTTTGCCTTTCTGGAATAAAGTTTACTTAAGATTTGCAGTTTGTTTTTAAATTACTTTACAATTTATTAATTAATGTTCGGCAATCAAAATCTTCATTTTTGTCCATTCGGCAAAAGCTTTCATGTGCATGCTTTTAGCATGTTTTTTTTAAAACAAGAAAATGTTGCCACTGATATGGTACATGTGAAAATGTTCGTTTGAGTTCTGGGAAAATGAAATTGTTGCTTATATACTGGTCCTCGGAATCAAGTATTTTCATGTGTTAATAGAGAAAATTCCTGCTCTGTAGGAAATTTATAATGTTACTTCTGAGGATGAAACAAAAGAACGTGTTTATTTCTCATTCACTTGTTATTAACATTTCCCTTGAAAAGTTTTACTAATTGTAAATCTAGTATGCTCCTATTCCGAATAAATCTTATTAAATAGTCATGAAGCAGCAGTGTATAATGTTCAAGGGAAAAGATACATTATTTTTCATCTTTACCACAATGTCAAAAATTCCCATGTATGCCTTTTTTTTCCCTGTTCACATGATTCTTTTTACTATTAACATACCTTTTGAGAACTCATAC